>LOND01001834.1:6554-33938 GCA_014220965.1 Paragonimus kellicotti | reverse complement strand
ATACAATATTTAGAATTATCAAAGTCCGGATAGCCCAGCAGAAACGACTTTGACAATTACGGATCACCAATTGTGACATTGGGGGTTTGCGGGGTGTGACGGGCGGATAGTTAGATATGGGAGTGGTCCTTGACTTGTAGTTCGTTTTGCTGGATGAAGCTGTACAAGTCTTGGAGTCGAAGATGCTTACTACATATTATTTAGCTTGTATGGCAGCGTCAAAGTAGGATGTGCTGTTCAACAATGAAAAGTTATTCTACTTGATGCGTCTCGTAGAAATGCGTGGTAAGACCTGAGTAGTTGTCGTCGCAGTGTTCGGATGCGGCCTAGGACTTTATCCAGCCTAGTCATAAGTTATTTAGCGTCCGACCCCGTCTTGTTGGTGTCATCCAGGTATGCTGCTGTTCCCGTTATATCGGTGAGCATTGTGTGCTCCGGAAGATCGTTGGAGTGGTCTTCGCGCTAAATGGTAGCCAGTTGTACTGGAACAAGCTTTGGCAATTTTCATTTTCAGGTGGGCGTTGACGAGCTCCAGTTTGGCAAAACAGGTATTGCTGTTAACTAGTCGTGAATCTTGTCAATCCCACATTGAACCGTCATTAGATTTTACCGAGGCCTCCGTATTCAGATCGACTTTTCAACCATCCTTGGAAAAAGCACCGGGCTCGAGTTTCACTCTTGTTGGGGCTCGTCATTAGTGCATACTCTTGTCGTAGTCTAGGTTAGGAAGTCCGGCCACGCTTTCATGAGATGATCATGCTGGTCATTGCGCCATTGGCCTCACATTAAGCACGGCTGAATTGTCATACCTTAATGCTCAACTGTTTTCGCTCGAGAGTAGTGATCAGCCCACCCGCTTGCCCAATAGAAGACACAGTAACTGTCCTGTAACTCCAGTCGGTAACCAGTTGTTAGACAGATGCCACCATTTAACTTTGCAAAAAATCCTCTGGGAGAAGGTAATAGGTACTGATAGATGTCCGGGGCGTCGTTGAAACCCGTAAGGAACTCATCAAAGTTACTGACGATACGGTTTGTTTTCTCGATGGCCACAATAGACGCAGCTCACGTCGACTGGTTGTAACACTCCTGATTTCTTTAACCGGTCCAGCTCCCGTCCACGATAGGAAGTGCGACATATGCAACTGGACGCTCCTGATGGAATATAGGTCTGGAGTGTGGACGTAAGAACAGCTTGACTTTCGTCCGTGTGCAGCATCTGGGTATCCTGGAACACAGCGGCGTGCAGAAGATTGGTAGGTTTCACGTTGACAGTGGTGCTGATGTTGTTGCATACCACGGGGCCAATAGAACTTCTAGCTGATTTGTCCAGACTAGATTAAACAGAGTGATGTCTGGACAATCCATGGATGGCGTGTTCTTTTGAATTGCGCGTCCTCAAGAGAACATCCCCTGTTGTTTCACTTTTGAGTTGCGACACAACCGGATGCGTTCATTACAGTATAGAATGTTTGATGCGCTGATGGCTTGCCACTTGACCTCCATGTACGCTTCGAGTTAATGGTGACGTCGGAATCATTATCTAGTTGAAGCTGGATCGGAAACTCGTTGACAAACATGGCTTGCATTGCCCTCTTTGAATGTGGCACAGATTACATCCGAAGTTATAACATGCTTCCTGACCGAGTGACTTTTGAATTTTGGCTGATTACTGAGCTCCGTGTATTGCCCGTGCGGCAGTGGTCTTATTTGTACCCCCATTAGCTGCATTCTTAGTGTATGGGCTTCTCGAAGGGATAGAGTCGCACAAAATGCCAGTCACCACATTGCTAACAGTGTAGGAGTTCTTGAAGGCGATCGGTTGGACCGGATCGATTATCCGAAACTTGACCCTCCTGACACTGTTGTCTACATCACTCACCAGTGGTCTTTTCCGGGAATGTTCAGTCATGTTAGTATCCTGCTTGATTTTAAGGATTCAACGGTTGCCATCCAGCGGATACATTTTAGGATCCAATTCCATCTAGTTCTGGATGCGGGTTAGTAAATCTCCGTCAGCGGAGGAATGAGGATCACCGACGAAACTCAAACACTGGAAGTGATCGTCTATCATTCGGCGAACCTTAAATCGCTGACACTCACAAGTGACATTTCCGGCATATGCCGCAACATCACCGGCTTTGTTCTTAGCTCACTTGAAACGCTGGTACCGGACGTTGAACAATGATAACTGTTCACCAAAGATCAGTCTAAGGCACTTGACGACCTGATCAAAATAGCAATCAGTTATCGAACTCCCAATGGAGTCCGTAGATCTGTGTGACTACTTGCTAATGCCAGATCAAGGATTTTGAAGACTGAGTCTTTCTGTCAGCGTTTCAATAAATTTCGTTTGTGACCGCTCGAACTGCCGGCTCTGCTGCTGCTAAAAGACTTGTCAAAATGTAAACAGTATCGTGAGTTCCACATCATCAACTGTGGTAATCATCAAAATCGTAGCGGCAAATCAGCCGTTCACGACGAAATCCTACTGTTTGAACGCTCGGATCCCCAAACTCGGAAATTCTTAGCCCAAGACATCGAGAGGAAGAAAGCGTGAAAAACGAATTTATTTACTCCCTCTGAATTTACTGTACAACAGAGCTGTATTTATGGGTTGGAAGTGATCTTGATGATGGGATAGACGGTCCACCGCATTCTAGAAGCACTCCAAGGAATATGATTGGTTGGATGACGTTTAATCACTATGGTTAGTGGAATATGGAAGTTTTTGAGCATTGTGCCCCAAATTTCACGCCAGGTTTAAAATCTGCAGTTGGGATTTGCCCATCCTAACATTCGATATGTAAAGTCTATAAAACGTTCGATTATTTCTGTTATCCTCATCCAGAGGCATTAAACCTTCATGTTTTATGTATTTTAGTGTGAAATTGGAATTTGACTGCTTGAATATTTTAAATAAACTAAACGTCATCCACAATTGATCGCAGCTGTCGCATTCCCATAGACTTTCCAGTCGGCCCCTTTCGAAAAGAAGCACTAGACTCGAGTTTCGCTCTCATTAGAGCTCGTCAGTAGTGCATATCCTTGCCACTGCCGGGACTAGAACTCCGGCCACGCTTTCATGAGGCAATCTTGATACGTGACTCACATTACCAAACCAGTGACGTCATTTGATTCTATATCTAGAGACAGCTAACGCCCTCCAATGTAACATTGAAATAGGAATAATTTGAACAGTGAATACTTTTTGCAAAAAGAGCTGGAAAATAATGGCCGAAAAATTTGGAATACGTTTTTGTTAAGGAAACGGACAAACGGTGCTAACAGTAATGTTGAGGATAACTTTTTTAACTAGTTGATGATAACAGTAATTAAAACAGAACTGTCATCTGAAGATCGTTTAGTAACAGAAGCTTCTCAAGGAATTCAAAACTAATCACCCGTTTTTGGACACGTTCTGTCATTTCTCCTAGTCGGTAAAGACGCCTCAAGTGAACGTAATTCACGCACCTGTTTTCTATCTGAATGCAACAGAATTTTCGTGAATAACTATCTGAGTTTATGGACACAACATAAAGGTAGTCTCAGATGGATTTAAGCGAAGATTGTCACTGTAGTATAAGACTGGGCACACGCCGTCAAGCAGATGAGTTTGTGTTAAGAATCGATTAATCCAAAAATGTATGCTAATGACTAATCGAGAACGAGAGCCTGTCATATTCGAATCGACTAACCGATGTTAGCTGACCCTGATAGTTTGTGTAGTCCAGCGTCGTCTAGTGTGCATGTGTGGAGTTTACATTCGGAGAGGGTGAAACCATCATGTTTATTTTCGGCCAAAGGAGATCCACAAACGTAGAGATGGTTCAGTTGTACTGAACGTTGCTTTCTGCGTTCGCGTAAACTTACGATTCCCATCCTGTGTAACGTAGACAAACAGTGATTAACTATTCCGTCGTATCATTTAAGATGAGTACTCGTTATGCATAACCGTTATACTATGTTATATTTCTTTCCTGTAAACTCCGATATAACAGATCCGTATCCACAATCCGACTGGGAGACGTATTCGACTCCCCAGTTTTCGTTCGTTCATCGAAGCCTATTGTTTCGTTTTTTCAGGAACCTCTTTCTTGGGATTTTTCCCACAAACAGTTTATAACAGTTTATCAAAATACCCGCGTACGCAATTAGAACAAGAACCACGTTCCAACATCTCTCCGAACGGCATGGCTTTCGTCAATCAAGTGTTTGGCTCAGGCGATATGGAGGAAGATTTGGATGAAAGCATGTTGAACGTGATCAATCCCGAGCGTGACCTATCCTCACCTCTGTTTCATCCAGACTATCCCGGGCTATCAACGGAACAGGATAACAATGAATCCCTGCTGCGTGAATTGGTTTCGCATGATCCACTGTACGAGCTGTCAGAGCAGGAGAAAAGTGCACTTTGGCGGAATCGTTACTTCTGTATGAAAAATTTCCCCGAGGCTCTTCCCTTGGTTGACACAGTCTGTTTGTTGGTATCGTCGTGAATCACTGATGGAATTCTATTATCTTCTGCATTCCTGGCCCCGACCCCTTACTGTACGAGTTGCCCTTCAACTGCTTGGTGCAATGGGTCTAAATGCAAGTATGGTTGGTGAAGTGAATGCCGCAATCACTTCGGCTGCCGGTCAAGGAGCTCGAGGCGGTGCAAGCGGTATTCCGGACGCCTATGTCCGAGAACTGGCTGTGAACAGTCTCTATGATCTTTCAGATGCGGAACTGAGCGATTACCTTCTACAGTTGGTCCAGGTAATGATACATTCCATACAATATTACCGATTAGGATCGGTAAATGATGATTACAACCTGGCTGCGAGTATTAGCTCACATATTGTCCACATCTCCAGCTACAACTGACTGATGACATGGTTTGGTGTTGTTGTGTAACAAGCAGCTTCGTTTGTGAGCAGTATAGTGCATACACTCGGGAACTAAAGGACAGTTCTCAACGCCAGGAAGACGAGGACCAGAAGCGACTACTAGAAAAGTGTGTACGCACGATGGGGGAACATGCCACCAGGGCAAATGACAATGTACTGCTACCCGGTGCGTGTGAATACACGTCAGCCGTGCAAATGAGTGTACGCGTTTGTGGTCCTATGTTTTAACATAAAAAGCACGGGATTTCATGCAATAAACAACTTTGAAAGCGTTTTATTGTACTCATTGCTGTGCGCCCTCGCGAACCTAACTCCAAACTCCCGCGTCACCTTCGCAAGCTCATGAAGGTTCATCCGCCGGGTGACATGAGCAATATGGATTTGGTTGTTAACCGACATCGAGTGGCCTTCAAATAATCCACTGTGCTAGCAATTTCCGCCGTGACTGTTGATCCAATTCTGGCAGTGCTCTGCCCAGTTCTCCTTGCAGAGTGGTGGCGAACATAGATGATTCCGCTCCTTATCCAAGCTTGGTCGCCTTGAACCTACCGCATGGCCTCCTGGCGGTCGGCCGGGCTGTCAAACGCAGTCACCAGCGCCTCCTTCGCAGCGGCCCACTCCATCTTCGCAGGGCCTCTTCGCGCTGCTCTTTCATCAGCGTCCGCAGAGCAGCCAGCTTCCCACGGTCGGTCTTGACTCCGACCACTTCGGCCACGTCCTCGAAGTCCTCCAGGAACGTCCGGACGTCTCCATCTTCGAACGGCTGCGGCCAGGGTATCTTCATCCTCACGTTCGTCACGGCACCAATTGTTGTGACCGCAAAAGACGCTCGGCCTGCAAAGTTGTTTATTCGCATGAAATCCCGTGCTTTTCATTTTAAAACATAGGACCACAAACGCGTACACTCATTTGCACCGCTCACCTGTATTCACACGCACCGGGTAGCAGTACATTGTCATTTGCCCTGGTGGCATGTTCCCCATCGTGCGTACACACTTTTCCAGTAGTCGCTTCTGGTCCCTCGTCTTCCTGGCGTTGAGACCTGTCCTTTAGTTCCCGAATGTACGCACTATACTACTCACAAACGAAGCTGCTTGTTATACAAGTGTGAGTTAATTTTTCATATTTTGTTGCGTACATCTAAAATTCTTCACCGTTTTGATCAGTCGCATCCGACTGTACTTACTGGTCGTAAACTCAACCAAATAGTTCGTAGATGCGGTCTGTGGATTATCATGAATACTTGTCAGTCAAAAGTAATCTTGTTTTTTTTTGCCCTGTCGCAAAATGAATGCTCGTAAATTTTTATAGCTATCTGTCCATTTAATTTAATTTTTCTATCGACAAGTCGCAAATGTCCAAAAGCTTTCGTGGTCTGTACGATGAAAACTGCTTTCCCTCTCTTTTGTCTTGCTCTTATAATTGATGAGTATATATCAAACTCTCGGCGTTCGAGGCCCGAATATGCATAATCCTGACATTTCACATTCCCAACAGTACACTATGCTATTTGGTTACATGCCCGTCAGGTCAACATTACAACCAAGACTCCGATTTTATTATGGCAACAACCCGTAGGAATTTCGCCAACATTTAGTTCATCCGTGTGCGTGTTACTACCTAAGTGGTCCCGGTTACATTTGTTGCAAAATAAGTTTGCTTTGATCCATTCTTCCGGTTGCTCCGGAATAGAGTGGGCATTTAGCCCGCGGTAATCAACACCTAATCGACCCTTCTAAAGTGGAATGGCGTTGCACACAAACGGCAGTAAGTTGCAATTTACTCATTTCAGTAACATCAGTGAATTGTTTGTGAAGGCTGATGTTCTGTTTCCTGTTGATCACCCTCTCCGGTAGTCAGGTTAGCCTTCGTAATACCAATAACTGCCGACGAGTTGTACTCACCTACAAACTGTGACGTAGGACCTACTGATTGTAGCTCAGCTTTTATACTGTACAGTGATATCCCAGAAGCCTTGATTATTCGGAGCAAGAGATTCCGTTAGACGGCTTGAATTCAGTTATATTGTTGGGGGAGCGCAGTGGAAAACAACGCTGACCCGGAAACAAGACTTGTAGCCGTTGTCAACAGTCGTGAAAGTCGATTAATTATAAATCAGCTTCATATTCTTATTGCTTATGATGTTTAATCATAATTAGACGATGAATTTCCTTTTTTTTCAATATCTCCGTTTGTCGATATCATTAACTATTAGGGTTTGAATCGTAGAGATTATCAACTGAAGGAATTTTGAAACGCCATAGATCATTATTTGTGGAAATTATGAACTGCTAACCCGAACACATCCGGACTCTTTACCGCGGTGCACTCGTGGTCAGATTATTGAGTCATCAATTGTCTGAACCTACTTCTGTGGTTACTCTTTTGGAAGTATGCTGCACACAAATCAGTCGTCAAATTTGGAGTAGCTCTGTCCTAATGCTGTTCAACTGCCTTTTGCGTAGTTATGGGTCTGAGGGCCTGGTTACCGCGAATGCTCATGTTAACCTGACAGCATTCAGCTTGTATGTGGTCACAAATGCCATATGTGATAGCGAAAACTTTGTTGTGTCACTGCTGATTTCTCTCATCACTTGTAATTACTAATTTCTTGTAATGGCGGTAAGACTCGTTTTCTTTTAGCTAACTAAACGTGTATAATGATTCTACTTATAATTTTAATATGGACGCCGTTAGAGAACTTTAATTACCCTCTTTCTCTAATGTTATCTTTCTGTCTTCTAGGCGTTGAAAGCTGAAGCCTATCTGGACAACTGCTTGTCTCGATTCATTTTATTCCGTGCCCTTAGGAATCCACTGTTGATTGGACTGCGGTTGTTTTGGCACTTACGATCAGAAATCCATTTACCTGATATGCATCTGAAATTTGGGCTTCTTTTGGAAGCATTTTGTCTCGGTTGTGGACCGCTACTCACGTTTCTGGCTCGTCAGGTGACTGCACTAAACAGACTGGAGACCATAAGTGCGCGTGTAAAAGAGCTCACCAACGAGGATGAACAGCGCTCTCGTTTTCGTGAAGAAGTTTCCAGACCAGAGGCCCGGCGCGATCTGGAATGGTTGCCATCACCACTTTGTTTGACCGAACGTCTGGGAAAGCTTATTATAGACAAATGTGACGTGAAGCGATCGAAAAAACGACCATTGTGGATTGTCTGGTCAAATTCAGATCGTCTAGCTACCCATCATCATGCTTACTACCAGCTAATATTCAAGCACGGCGATGATTTACGTCAAGATATGCTAACCCTTCAGATCTTGCGTGTGAGTTGGCTAGACGTGGAGGTTGTTTCTTATTCAGTCTTACGTAATGGGTTTGTTGTTGGCTTGTCTGAGAACGGACGTAAACGCGTTTACTACTTTATATGCTCACTCTGAGGTAAAAGTAACGTTGTTTTTAATTGGCATTCATCAGGACTGTTCGAAATCCCTTTGCCACCACGGTAAATCACATCCCGGAAATTACGAGAAATGTTAACGGCCAACAGGCTGATCATATGAACCGTTTAAGCAGAAGGCCCGGACAGTGTTATTTCATCAACCTAGGATGTTGTTAGCGTGATATGCTGTCATGGCGACTTGACGAACACCAGTACGGTCCAATCGGGATCGCTGAAGCTGTAGGTCAAGATTCAGCGCCCCATGGCCAACCGAGTTTATCTTGTCTGCAGCTCGGTATTAACTTCACCAACCAACGGTGTTCGTGACTTAGTAATTCTAATGTAATTTTCAATCTCAGTTATTTGGCCATCCGCCACTTAATTTGTCAATCATGTAAATCAATAGTCTGAAGTGAACTAAATGAACCAGTCAAACAGAATGTTGCCGACCTCTGCAGTAGGCCATCGGACAGATTGATCTGCGCTCTCCACTCGGAGAACGACTAATACTGTCTGCCGACAACATAACGATAACATTTACTGTATTATGTATGGTTTGCTCTGATTCACGTACTAGTCAAGCCTCGGTAATGGTGCCATCCGTTTGTTAGGGCCAAATGACTCCATCAGAGAGGCAAGCGGAATTCAATATACATTTCCCACTCCCACGTTGTGGCGTCAAATTGCGCAACTGCTAAAAATGCTTGCTAGACCATAGACTGCGATGGACGTGTTCGGGTGAAATCTAGATACTCCAGCCCATTATTTGCAAACGAACTGAAAAGTGCGTCCAGTATTCTGATACACATTCCGTTGTGTGTATTCTGTTGATTTCTGTACCTTCACCGAGAAGCGCTGTGTCGAAGACTACTGAACTATGATATCTGTAATCGAGTCATCATGCTTTTTAGTAGCAAAAGTAATAAAAATGTTACGTACTACCAGCGAGTAAAGAAAGGGGATCAGAACTGCCTGGACGAATAAATCGACTTGACAGGGCAATATGTGTAAGTTCAGAATTTTGCACGCGATGAAGGGGATGCAGTTGCATCCGTAAATATTTGAGAAGAAAAAGTCAACAGTATTTTGCACACTAGTAAAAGAAGCCATCTAGAAAAAACGATAGATCGACATCCAATAATAACCATGGGCTTCAAAAAAGCAAGATTGAATACTTTGAATTAGAACTGGTAAGATATGAATGTGCCAAAAAGTTTGAACCGTTCGTTAAGGATTCACCTTACACAATACAGATGATCTGATTTGCTTTTCGTGGGCGATTTATTTTCTTCAGATAAATCTACCTTTGGATACTGATCTTGGGCAGTGAACCCCAAATCAATCTGACACTTCTGTTAACGATGAAAATGTGCAAAACGCGAGTCAGTCAAGTGTCAAACCTCGCGTGAGAGAATTTTACGCTCCGAAATAGGCAATATTTTCTAACAGCTAAACCTCCCTGGATGTCAGCAACAATAAAGTGGTGTTACGCAACAATATTTTGAATAGATTGGTCCAGCAAATACGACAGTCCATTGACGGCATATGCTGGGCGGTCAATTACGTCGAGTCTGTTGTAACCGCCATTTAATAGAACAGCCAACTGAATTGGATCACTACATTGGTTTTTGCGTTAGTGAACATGAGAAAGATTTGTGCTCAGCTTTTTAATTTTACTTGTTGCAGGCGAGCAACCACAGATTCGGTTCACAGCAGACTATAACAACAGATCGGTCAAGTTTTCTAAAGCATACAGAGACAAGTATGATGTTTAATGGACAACACTTGCCGGAAACACACGACTTGTTGCTGCTGCTCATCCGGTATGCGTACCCAGTGAATTTCGACCATACATCCTACTACAGGAACGATAAACTCTGAAGGTTGTAGATGTTAACCCACTTGCGAGTTAGTTGTGCGGTTCATCTCAGACTCAGTGAAGTCCGTAGATCAGTGCCGATGTTGAGATCACTAACTGGAACTGTGCGAAAACCCATTCCACATCAAGCCTCCAGATGACATAACTGTTACAGTCTTATGCCTCTAATGATTTTTGACCAGTAAACACGGACTACTTATGCTACCATACCTCATAAAAGCGTTAATGCCATCTGGGAGTTCGAGGCAGACTGAGCTTCTGCAGTTCCAGTTAGTGCTGTTGATATCAGCACTGATCTACGGACTTCATTGAATCTGAGGTAAACGGCACAACGGATTCGCAAACGTCACTATCTAAAAATACACGCCGGTTGTTTTGATGCAATTTACGCATTGCTCTTACCGTTAATTTGGGAAATATTCCGCTTTATCCTTTAGTCTTCTTACCCCACTGACAAGGACGTTTACCCACCCCTGTTTTGGTTCACCAACATGGAAAAATAGAATACATAGCAATGGATGCTTGACATTCACGGTGCTGTAATACAGCCCTTTTAGAACGATACCGAATAACATGAGAGCATGATCGTAGCAGGTACTGCAAACCAAGCAACTCCAGTTATGATGACAACCGCTTCGAATAGGTGCTTAGCAAATTCGATCTTTCAAATTATTTTCACTTATTGTCTGGCCATAATTTTAAATGTCCTGTGGCAATGAGCGTGCTCGTTTCCTCTTTACACGGCCAAAGTTCGGTATCTGAGGGAACTTATGATACGTGTTGCTTCTTCTGATACACCGTGCACCATCTCGTTCCATCCCGTCAGAAGCTTATCACGTATACCTCCATGCTTTGTATGTTTCATTTCTGACGTAAGTATATTGACTTGACCATTAGTTCTGAAAATGTTGCTGCTAACTGGAGGCCGTCTTCACTTGCAATTAGGCTTTTATCAATCTTACCACGATTGTTAGGTGCACAGATTTAACGAGAACTTCTTGTTGCACGTGGAACCAGTTAATAATACGATTTCTCTGAGTTTGCACGTCAGTTTCTTATCAACGCGGCTGATGGCAGTTTTAAAATTTCACTGTTTGTACATTCGGGTGCGTCTCCCGTTTTGTTAAACATCATCGCCTCAATTACATCTGATAAAACGGTTGTGTATGCTGCTGGGTCCTTGCAAATTGCTTGGACCTGTCCTAGTGTCACCTTTAATACACGCGCGCGAGCCGTACGGTTTGAAGCAGAAATCCGGTCGTTCAATGTCTAAACGATCCTCATTCGACTGGTTTGGACAACTCATGGTGCAACTACACACACACACACACACACCGGTAGGTCTATTGTGTAAGGAAGGCGGAACCTACAAACTGGATCGTAGCAAAGGTTCATGTATGCTATTCTGATCAACCTTTTAACTGAATGAGTGTACGGGCTGTTTTTTTCATGACACTTTACCGTTTTTCGTTATTTGCTCAGGTTATGGACCGTATATGGAAGAATGAAGGAATGGATATGTGTTTGGTGCCTTATGGCTGTTTGGCTACCGGACCCGAGATGGGTCTCATCGAGGCAGTGCGGAACGCGCGAACAGTCATGTCAATTCAAGGCGAACGTCTTCGTGCCGCTCTACAAATTGATAACACTCAATTATTCAAATGGCTCATGCAACATATCAGCAAAACACGCGATCCGACTTCCCAAAATGAAAACGGTGCTTACGAACGCCTGATCCATAATTTCACCATGTCGTGCGCTGGCTATTGTGTGGCCACCTTCGGGTTGGGCATTCGTGACAGACATCCTGATAACATCATGGTGGACACCAGCGGTCGCCTGTTTCACATCGACTTTGGCCATATTTTAGACAATCGTAAGAAGAAGTTCGGGATCACTCGGGAACGGGTCCCATTCGTGTTGACCAAAGACTTCATCACCGTCATCGCCCATGGCAACCCAGATGTGGTTCTTGGCGCACCAGTTACCGACACAGGCGGAGGTGGATCACGGAACAAACATTTTCAAGAATTCACTCAGTTGTGCGGTCGTGCTTATCTGTTGTTGCGTAAGCACGCTAATCTGTTACTCACTCTGTTCGCCATGATGCTACCCTCGGGATTGCCCGAATTGACGTCTGTCTGTGATTTAGAGTATGTACGCAAGACGTTGGCTGTGGAACTGAGCGAAGAACAAGCTTTGGCTTATTTCCATGGGAAATTCAACGAAGCGTACTACGGAGCCTGGACAACAAAGATTGATTGGTTCGGTCATTGGATGAACACGTGATGAATATGTGCAATGTCTAACTTCCAATTTACCAAAGCGCTTATTCGACCTACCCTTGTAGATCTGCTTCGAAGTTTTCTTGTTTTGCCTAATTTTTTTAAAATCCTGTTTTCTACAGTCATCGTGTGATACAAACTCCAAGTCACTCCCAACACCCACTGTTATAATATGCAGGAAAAAAAAACGTATTTCTATCACACAGATGCTGCTATTACCTGGAACAACCAGAACAAGATGATAATTATGCTGATTGTGTTGAATGTTTTCGGACGAACCTAGAAAAATACGTACAGAATACAGAAGTTGGATGCAATTCATCCAAATACAAGTAGGGTAAAGAGGTCGGGGTAATAGTAGAAAAATAAACCAAAAGCTTTGGTCCGATTTTTAAAGCTGCCTGGTTTTAGCAGTAATAATATGAACGTTTAGCTAGTGGCATTACAAATTGATCATGGAATCCACGCTCTGGTTTAAGCATTATGTGTGTATCGCATTGCGTACAGACATTCACGGGGTAGTGTTGGTCGTGTTTTGCGATGCGGCGGGTGCTGGACGAGCAAAAGACCGGAACGCAGAGCTGGGGTGCAAATGATTGGTCAAGTACGACCGAATTCTGGACAGCGAAGACAAACTGTCACGTCCTGTTCGCACTCCAGAATGGCTGGTGCTCCCATCTGTACGTTGAGTTCCCGTTTGTGGCTGGGTGTAGACAAATGAGAATTTTAAATGGTCTGGTGTCTTCGTGAATATATAGGGGCAAATGTTCAGTATCAACCCCGGGTAACAGTTAGCACATATTGACAGGATAAGTGGTTGCAACCCACTAAATGTCCCTCATCCCAGATCAGTGAACTGTTTTCATTTATTTGAAACGGCCATGAGCCTGCCCAGAAGGCACCATGGCTCCGGCCGCCGGCCAACGCAACAGCGACGTGAAATAGCATAGATGGAAAATGTGCCAAAGAGGATGAAAATTGATGGGATAAGATTAAGCTACAGAACTCGCAGTGGTATGAATGCAGCACAGTCATCTCAATTTAAATGATCACGGGGCTCCCAACTAAGCAGGCGGCATCTATACCCTTGATTCAACAGGATGTTCAGGGTCTCTTAGTTTCGTGGTCGCGCCGTTGCTTGACCGCTATGCAGTTTCACCGAATTGATGGTGCGATCAACTCTCAGCTGGCATGCGGCACAACTATCATAGAGTGCGCAACCGAGTAATCAACTAATCACGTTATGGGTTAATCCGTGGTGACAAAGACGGTCAAATATAGCAAGTCTGTTGACATTTTCACCGCAAACAGGCCATGTTTCAGGACCATAGGGCAAAACCGAATGCGTACACACATTAGTATCCTACTCTTCGGACTTCTTTTCGACGACACAGATAGGCAAAGGCAGCAAGTACCTTTTTTATCCTCGATGATATCTCATCAACAATATTACAAGCTGACGAGATAGTGCTACCCAAGTAGGTGAAACTGTCCACAGTCTCAAGCGGATTACCTGCAATAAAGAAAGTAGGAGTGTGAATGCCTCAACCGTGAAGTAGCACTTCTGAAGGTACGAGGCGCATCTTCCAGAATGTCGTCCATGACAAAATTGCCCAGAAATGGAGGTCGAACACTCTTGGCAAACACTACTAGAAGTGATGAAGGCCTGGAGCGGTTGTCTTTATGGGCTACTCTCACTTTACTTGCGGAATGGGCGTAGACTTTGACAGATCCACGCATTTCTCTCGAGCCCAGTTGTGAAGACGGCGGAGAACATTGCGAGCAACTGTGTTTTAGGCGATCACGAAGCGCGTCGGATACACGGCCACAGTACACGTTCTACGCGTTATTACAGAAGAAATTATCGTTCTGGGCCAGCATCTGGCCTATAATAATTAGTCCTTTCTGACGAGTGACCCATACGGCGACGGTGTAACAATGAAAGTGAAAACGGTGAACTGGAAAAGTTAACGATCAAGTTAATTGTTTGACTAGCCGCAATTCGATACCCTTGTGTACTGTTACTATGTGTAAGCCGTCATGAAGAAGACAAAGGTAGAAGAGTTTTGAACGCAGAGGAACAAGAGGGGAAATGAAAGAGAACCAGAAAGCTTCAACCGACTCTCACCAACGAATGTGCATCTTTTAAAATCAACACTTCTCAGACGCCCGAATAAGTATCCTTTGAAGACTAGATATTCAGATGTTCTGTTGCTAGTTGTGAAACAGTATGTTGGGTGCTGTGATGATGATGAATCTTGCTTTTTTATGGAAGGGATACCCCGACTGACGCGCTAGATTTTGCGAGAAGCGGTGTTTTGAGAACGTCAGTCTTTGAGGATATAGACAACCGTCGCGCAGTTGTTTAGGCTTTTTCATATCCAATTTCTTGATTGTCCATTTCGGAACAATCGCATAGTCCGTCATAATGTTTCCATGACTCGTAGCATCGATCCGATTTTCATGCACAACTACGATCGTGGTTAAACCTCCGCACTATAAGCCAACAACCCTAGATAAGCAACTTGATCTACGACCTCTTGCATTAACCGTTTCTGCAGTCACGCATGGAAAGTATTTTGTATACCTGCGTTCAACCGGGCGCTGTAGTCATGCAAAATTGTCTTCCAGTGGTCTTCAGGGAGGACACTTTTAGAACCACAGTGTACTGAGAAGTTACCACTAAACAAATTGAAATTTATTAACAAGTAATTCGGCAGACTTGCCAACATAAAAGACGCCTAACTGTGAGAAATCACAGCTTCAGTCGGATTCGAACCGGGACTAGAAATAGCATACCCAAACATGGCAAGCTCTGAGCTGCAAAGCCCCACCGGGAGCTCGGAAATCTTACATTGGGACTCAGTCACTCGCCTGTCGCAGTCTCATACGGAATCCGCCAAACGATACGGGGGATCGACTGCGACAGCACTGGGGTTTCGTCGTAGTAAAAGGTACACACTACTAACAGTGTATACACTAGAATCACTTTACAGAATGTGTGGTGGAACAGACACTTCGTTACAGGGGGCCTACCAGTTTCAGTATAGATCAAAACAGGAACGAGAGCATTGCATTGGGTATTGAACCGGATTTACACAACGGGTTTAAACAGAAAAACAAGACTTACTTCGTTTGTTGCTGTGCTCGTAGAAATCCCTGACGAATTTGGCTGACCTTTCTTTCGATGGCTCCGCAACAGTCCACGAGATGTACCGGTTTGGCGTTTGAGTGGTAACAAGTTGGTTGTTGCTGAGTTGAAGCGCAGCTCGCGCTCCAATTCGGATAACGCTTTTGTTTGAACCAGGTCGATTGTAACATAGTTTAGTCCGGAAATAGAGGTTTCCTCTTCCGTTGGCCGAGGTGTAGGACACAAAGCCCCGCTTGGATCGGAAAAGATAGAGGCTGGGACCGAATGCACACCATGTAAGTGTGAAGTGGACTCTATCGTTGGACTTCCTAACCGTGTTAATGCTGATGAAGATTGGCCTGCAGACGAGCCGCGACGCCATTCAGGATTAGTGGATAGAGTAAGGTGAGCGTAATGTAGTCGTGGAACTTCGGGATGTTGTATGTCATTCACAGTAGCCGTACAGGACACAACGGTAGTCTGGTGTGAGGAGGATGAGGTTATGGGTGTGTCGTGTCCACTAACTGCTAAAGCACCGATACACGGTGGGCGCTGATTTTGGACGCTGACGCATCCGTAATATGCGATAGGAAAAGTCAGACCAATCAGTTCCAGGGAAACAAAAGTGAAAAAGAATAAATGAGATAGGCAGCATGACTTAACAATACCGCACAGAGATTATTAGATGAACAACCAAAAAAAAAAAAACAGGAATGTAACATTAGTCGCGAGTGCAAATTGGACCTATAGACTAAATCATCTAATTTAACAATACATTCGCCCAAAAGAACAAAGCAGTATGAGGGTATCTTAAGATGACAAATATTCAACAACCTTCAGTAAACGATAAGAGTTGTCACTTTATGAAGAGCATGAAAGTGAATTTGAAAAGTTGGACTGGTTTGTACGGAATGCATACCACATTACTTTTAAGACTTACCATTCTCTATTACAAGCAATCCGCTTGAAACGGAAGACCGACAAAGATTTCGCTAAGTGTTTCTGTTCATAAACCGTGCAACATCAACCTTTTATCTTTTTTTTATATACATCCATTACGAGTGCACTCTAATGCGTTTGCAACTTTTAAATCACAGGATGTTCCCTGGCCATGTGACAAACAAGGTCATGTGGTCTGCATAGTGTTACAACGTTGTAAAAACCGAGGCAACAGCGTTTGGAGGAACCGGGCTCGAACTCCCAATGATCACCGTTATTGCTGAGCTCTCGTGAACTCTAGGAAGAATAAGATTCGAGTCCAGCGTCTATTGTACGAATCAGCCGGCCGAAAACTGTCACTGAGATCAAGCATGAAGTGTATCCAGTTAGTAGCGACAAAAGTATCTCAATATGCCTGATAGCTATGCATAGCCTAACATCAGCACTTGGCTACAACGAAAAGTTGAGAAAGATATAACGTTCACGGATGAGAAACGGACATAATTTGCCGAATGAAGTTCAACAGCATACAAGTGGAATCTCTAGGTTCCCGAGCGTGCATGGATATCTACTATAACGAAAGACTTACCATGTTG
Organism: Paragonimus kellicotti; assembly: GCA_014220965.1. Lineage (NCBI taxonomy): Eukaryota > Metazoa > Platyhelminthes > Trematoda > Plagiorchiida > Troglotrematidae > Paragonimus > Paragonimus kellicotti. The sequence continues at coordinate 16,819 of LOND01001834.1, read as the reverse complement.
GAACAACACGCGGACCTCGATCGGCGGTCGCCCCATTACTATTTATCGATGATACTAGGTTGATATATGGCTGTTGTACTGTCGGCGCGATCGATGTATTCGAAGCGGATATCGAGGATCCCGTCATGGCAGAGGAAACAACAGCGTTCGCTGAGAGTGATGTTTTGGAAAGATCGCTGATGTTGATATAGCTGGACAGCGTTGTGACAGAGCAACTGCCTGTGTCAATAGACTCGATAAGCGGAGCAGTGGTGTCGCTGCGGAAACGTCGACCAACAGGTTGTGTATGCGCAGATCGTGCACTCTGGTGTTCTTCGATAGGTCGCAGGCCAACACGGCGTGGCGGTGGAACCATGTTTACATAAGACCTAGCGGTAAGAATGTTGTATTTCGATAATAATCTAGAAAGTGTAACGGCAAACGGGATTGATGGTCTTATGGAAAGTCCCGATCTGCATTAGTCATTGATACTTGTGCATCAGTGTAAACCACTGATGTACTGCTGTCTGTGATAATAATGATGATGATTTGTACTCGTAAACTTTATCCATGATAATAATCTTCAAGTCTCATTGTCATTTGCTTATTCAGTCACCGTCGCGGCCTGGTTTTAATTGGCTGGATGTGGCAGAAGTATTGAAAATGTTCACGGTTTTATACGAAGTTTCATGCTGCTCACCCTCGAGTTAATACAGCACGACCGATTTCGTTCATTATTGGGCTCGTCCGGTATAAATACTTGGGCTGTGACTGAAAGCTGTAACCTACACGGTCGACTGCCGGTGATCCCGTAAGGATCGCCTGTGACTGACGGTGAATAGTGTAAGCCACACTGCAGCTTCTAACCGTTTTTACCAACAAGCTTATTCACAGAGATAGTAGAAGGACGATGAGGTTCTTTAAAGCTGAAACACTGCAACTGATGTGAGTATTATTTAAGGAATTTAACCTTTTTACATAAGGTCCAATCGATTAAATCGAAGTAGCATTACAACTGAAATGTTTGGAAGGAAAAACATAGAAAAGTAACATGAGAACACCTCATAAGCGGCAGTTTAGTCACGTTAAGTAAAAGATCAATGGCACAGCGGTCAGCCACGTTCGTCTCACAAGCACGCATTCATTTGGGAAAAAGGTATGTATGCATTACTCGTCAACTGAACAAGACGGGAAATTGAGAAAAAACAGGTCGAAAAAATCTATCTGAAGATGACAGTTACAATCGAGGGCGAGTACCGCTCAACTTGGACACACTAAAAATACCGTCCCTCTTTAGAAATCATGGACTAAATAGGAAACATAAATAATGAACGTCAATGATCAGTCAGTGAAGTTACTCTGAATGTTTAGTCGGACTGACATGACCAATCTATTATGCGAGCATAAAATGACTCACATCTCACACGGGGTCGAACTCTGCGAAACACAATAGATGTTCAGGAAAGTCATAGTATGTAGGAGTTTCGGTGGGCCTTTAACTTCGTGCAACGGTAATGATAACGAAACGCAGTCAACTTTAGCAAGCCGTTGGCGTATGACGGATAGGCGAAATTAGATTCTTTTAAAAACGTAATAAGTTGACAAGCAAAGGTACGCTTGCAAAACATGTTTGGAGAACAGTGATGTCCTCAAATGTTCCGGCAAAATTGGCTGACCTAAAATAACTCTGACCAGAGAAGAATTGGAGTTCTGAAGAAAACTGCTTCCAATCCCACTTTGGGTCACCCTAGTGACTCACCGGTGTCCACACACGCACTATGGGAACAGGGGGATTCTGTTCAGGTCTGCGCCGATTTATCCATACAGACGAAATGGCGTTCGTTTTGAGCCACTGTAATCAAAAACAAAGCATCATGCATCCCAGGTGCAGTTCGTATGCTCGTCGCGAGATACGACAGTGACACAGTATTGTATCATTTTATGACAGCACGTGTTGGCCATGATATTTTGAATGAACGTTGAGAGGAATTTCGGTAGCCGTTGAAGGAAGTACGAAACACCTCTAAGCTCATTGTTATCTAAGACGCTGAACGAGAGACTGCAGTTGGCAACGATCACTAGTAAATAATCACTCGAGGTGGTTTAATTACAGCTCGATGAAAACTTCTTCCACCGACTATCGAGTACGAATCACAGCCCAATGTGAAAATAATGATGATTTCGTTGCCTGTAAGGAATTACCTAAACAGTACCTGAGCACGCCAGAGAGAATGTTTGCAAATTTAACTGGTCATTCAAAAGAGGATTGCTTTAGGGTAAAACAGTGAGGAACGTTTCCACCTAAACGTTCTTTATTGTGGACAACCCGCTTAAGATTGTTCACCGCTTGAACTATCTAGTTGGAACTAACTCACCAAGTTGCCTTATGAAAGACGTGACGTTGGTATCTTCAACCTTCGTCTTATATTGTCTCGGAAAGACGTTCGGTTATCGTTGAGGGCAACAGTGCACGATTTATTTTAATCTGTGGTTGCGAAACAGCTTATTCATGATAAACTTCTCAGACTTGTTAAGGTTGACAAGCACTGTCTCCATCCACTAGCCTGGGTCACGTAAAATGAGTGGGTGGGCAACGGAGTTGTTTGGGAGCGAACAGTATGACTCAATTTGACTCGTGTTCGTTTATGTGGACAGGTAAGATTGAAAAAATAAGTTTGTCTTAAAATGTATATCATCCAATTCCGCTGTCTGAAGAGTATCAGAAGAATCTTTGCAGCAACTTCAAGCACAAGCGTAAACTCTCTGGTACGTTAAATTCGCTCAACGTGACCGTGTAAAAATTTTCAGAGACTGCTTCACTTGTAATATCACAGACGAATCCACCAAAACAATAGATTTCGGCTATACAGTGAAAAATTAATTAACCAATAAACAGCTCGACACAAAAAAAGCAAACGGTAAAAATCCGTGTATGTATGTATGAAATTGTGTAATGGGACGAAGACCGCCAAATTTTTCGGTATCCAGCTTAAAACGTGTTCAGATAGCTGAAAGTGACATCGAATACCTACTACGTTTGAAGACAGAGCCGATGTGTTGTGCGCGCACAACAGTTAACTGATGCTTAAAACAGAGATGCGTGCCAGACCAAGAAGTTCAGTGTCACATGCGAAGATAGCAAACAAACACGGAAAAGTGAATATAATTAGTACAGGGAAATGATAATACCTTCCGAGGTGAGAGGCGGATGAATCCCGACACGACACATTGACAGGTTCCGTCGCGTACTGTTGAGCTTGGGTCGGATTTCCCAAATTGCAACAGTCACACTGCGAGCTTTGTGAATGGACAGGTTCTGAAGGTTGTTCAACCTTTGCATTATCTGGAGGAAAGAAGGAGATGAATTGATATCCACAATAGACTCCAGATATCTCCAAGATAACGACGCAAATTGACAAACTGAAGGTCATACACATGAACTCTGGGTAATGTGGAAGCTTCTATCTGAGGCTGGGAGATTCAGAATCTAGCCAACAGGCTATTCAGCGGTTTGCACGGCAACATACACTGCATAGTGGATGAACTCACATGATGCACACTTGAGATAGCTTTCTGTACGGCCTCATGTGGGCACCGCGACTATCACATGATAAGTTTTACAAATTGCATTTTGCGTGACCTAAACTACGGAAAGAACAAATTTAAAGGGTTTCACTTAAGTCGGAAAGTGTGCCCCTGAAGCAGTAAGATGAAAATGCGGTCGAGGTGTATGGTGTCAGAAAGTCATAGCTTACTGACAGCTGCTATAGATTTTAATACTTTGCAAATGAGAACAGGTTTCGGTGAAGTGAGTGGTTCTTTCACAGATAAAGGTACGTGTAAGTGGCTTTCATTTAGTAAACGACACTGTGGCTCCAACCATCGTACAGCGCAACAGTGATGTAGAATGTCTTAGATGAACAAAATCGTAAGAAACATAAGAACAGAACGGGGTGAAGTCGAAGAGGTAGAATTGCTATGAATGTAGGTGCATCATTTGAATGCCGCACATCCCCATCTTGGATAGTGTTTCTGATCTGCAGTTTGAATGAACACGAAGTTCACGATCGGGCAGGTGACACTTGTACACGTTGCTCAACAGAACCGTCAGACTTGAAGTTTCGTGAAAAGTCCATGTTTGACTATCCCCAGGTTGCACCCATCTATTGATCTCAATAAAGCGTAACTGTTGGGGAAACATTCAGCTGGACTTAACCCAAACATTCTATTTGTATTATTGAAGCAACTGATCGAGATTAAAACATTCAGACGGCATCATACGGAAGTCATCACATTTCTACAGATGAGAAGCGGCTGTGATTTGTTTGGTGTCAGGGTACAATGCATTAGCGATGATTAAAGACTATTTCAAATGTGTATATCTCACGGTTTGATTACTTCAAATACGGCCCTTCAACATAAGACGCAGCATTCTGTCGTATAGAGTCTGGTGTGTGCATTTTAGAACGGCACAAATCGACCGTACGGCAGTCGGTTACACGTTGCTCAACTCCGTAAAAGCAACCGTGCATTTCTGAACAACGCGCTGGATATGAATCACGCTGTCCGGCGTTCTCATTTTGTTGTAACACTTGTCATGCACTTATGAAGGTGAGATAGTTAACTAGTATTCGGATGAAGAGAGAATGGAACACCTCAGAAAGTCGACGAAAGCGTTATTGGGAGGAAATGAGCTTCTGTCTGTCACAGCGTGCGCCGATATAACAAACAGACGTTTTTCTAGGCTGCGTCTGAATCAGACAGCGGTTATTCACCGGGATCTAGTCTAGCAAGCGTCGTTCCACTTCAAAACTCAATACGATTTCCTCCCCGAGCTTCACCACAAGATCCAGTTTCGGTGTGAACGGACACCCTGAGACAGAACCGCTTAGATCGATGTAAACAACTATGTTGAAACCGTACTACATTCACGTTTTTCAGAAACGGCGCACACCAAGCAACCTGTGACCGACATGTCGGAGAGCACAACCATTATAAGTGCCAATATTTATCAGTTGTCATGGCTTTAGAAAATGGCTGTCACCCGAAGAGATCAAAATGGAACGAGGAAATGATGGTGGTTGAACAACGTCCCCGTCAAAAAAACACAGTAAATTTCAGTACTTTCCGGTTGTTAATATCACAGAAAGGGTTTGACTCGAAGCTTCATATCCGGTTACAATGACACAACAGTCAGTTCACTTTGTTGTGAAGTACTCGATTAGCCAAAGGACGCGGTGATGCCACAATCTGCGCGCAGTAGACGTGTTCGAAGATAGATCAGGCTTTTAGACGATAGTGAAGTTTTCTCGAAAACACCGGGTGATACACTGTTTGTCAGGCCTAACCGCTGAATGACTCGGAGGCTGTTTGTTTAACAGTACCTTCTACAATCTCCATCTAATTTCAACGGAAGACAACAGTCCTGTAACAATAAGCCATCAGTCAGTATATCATCATCAAGAACGGTGGTTCTTGCTGATGAAGAAAAAAGCAAATCATAACTGAGAAATAAAAGGGGATGCGAATCTAATTATTAACTATTAGCTATGTATAAATTTGACGTTCAACATTAAGGCGCATATACGTTACAAAACAAACAACCGAGCTGCAAGTAGAAGTAAGGCGTAATCAGCAAGAAAGATTACGGCTTTCACCGCCCCGTGTCATTAAGTTCATTTAGTTCGCAGACAAACTGGATGAACAACGGTGGCATTCACGTCGCTGAACACAGTCAACAACTTATTCCGTTAGTTGCGCGGCCTCATCAGGAAAGACGAGTCCGATTTATGGTGGCTAACCGCTTAGTAAATGATTTTAATTCCCTATATCAGCACATCATATGTTCACCTCGCACCTTGCGCCAGTCGACCGCAGCGTCGGCAAAAGTGTTCGGCGTGGCAAACGATTAGCTGACATTCTTAGTACATGGCCTAGCCATTGAAGTATGTATAATCTTCAATATTAAGAAAAGGAACTCGTTTGATAGAAATTCACAAATATCCAATTCCTAATTTCTTCGTTACTAACCCGTTGGTATCACGTGATGTAACCGACTGAATGCAGAAATCGATGGTCGGATACCCGAAGACGGTTCACGTCTTCTACTCTGACCGGCCATGGAGTTGTACACTCCTCATACTTACCTCTAAGATTCAGGTTGATGCCAAAGGTGTCCTAGGTAAGGTAATACCGCCCTAGTCTTGGGAATACATGCTTCTGTTCCATCCACTATAATCCCGTCGATGTTGACACAACTTCACAAGTAGATCAAGCGAACAACAACCGTCTTGAATTAGCCGACATTAAATCTATACAATCGCAACAATCTTGCAGTACTTCGCACTTTAAGGCCGCAAAGAGTATTCCAAAGTGGTTAGCGGAGCGCGAAATAGCGTGTAGTACAGTCTGGCCTGTTTGACAGACAGCCTTCTACCAGTTCGTTTGTGACAAAATTAAATAAAGATGGTGAAAGTGGACTATCTTGATGTACGTCGCCCATGTTGCCAAAACCACTAGACGTTTCGACGCACATTATAACCTAAGCTAGAGCATACGAATAGAGCGTCGACAGTATGTTCACACACTTGTTCAGCGCACCTCTATGTCCTGTAAGAGAACATATTGATCAAAAAAGTAGGCGGTAATGTGACATACAACCCTGAGTGAAAACGCTTTTTCCCTAATGATTCCTCTTTGTCCTGCCTGGCATGGGTGTACTTGACAAGCTCGAAGTACCAGTCATTGCGCAAGCCTGATCACCACGTCAACGCAACAGAATGGATCAGGTGAGTAGCTATAGATAATGGGCATCAGATAAGAAACCGTAGCGAATGACCACTGAAGACTCACCCATTTCTAGAAGTTTGGGTAGCGGAGTGCAGGCGTATGTCTGATGAACTCCGGAAGAAGAAATGGAGGCAGAAGTTGAAATGGACCCGGATCCGTCCTTATGATGATGGCAGTGATGAGGCGTATGGCAAATGGTCTGTTGGCGTTGCTTCCGCATTGCATGCAGAGTGAGAAGCGACTCACGTGACACATAATTGAAGCCGGTTCGTGGTTTGGCATAGGCCGGTGCATCCGCCCACAGTGGAATGGATGCGGGTGAAAGCGAGACTAAAGAGGCCTTAGTGCTCCAATTGTTCACTGTTGAGACACTTACGCTCGGGGCGGCTGAACCGCATCGCTCGGAAGTTAGGCAGTCGGCGTGTGTCGGTGGAACCACTTCGCTAGCACTGGCAGCATGTTGTCTTCGGCGGAAAAAGTGTTGACTTCCGGGAATTACGCTGCTCGTTGGAAGTAGTGGAGTGAAGGAGTACGGAGGACTGCTCCCACTGGAGAGGGAACGGCTAAGCGGAGGGGGTTTCCCAGTTCCAGGCATAACGCCACTGGATGTCCACATAATAGTGGACGACAGGTCTACAATACGGACCGGACAGACTGTATACAACTGATAGCAGACAAGATCACGATTAAAGACTTGATAACTCATAATGAGAACTGCTTCTTCTTAGTAAAAGCCGAACATTTTAAACGTAATTAGGGTGAAAAACACTGTTTCAAATACCAAGTTACATTTGGTGAGTACAAACGTAAGATTGTGAGCTACACTGGTTACATAATAGTCAACCGTAACCAGATGATGAAGTAAATTGTGCAGATGAAAATGGATAAGATCCCGCATTAACCAAGCGAAACGTCATCAAACTTTGTTGGTCGGGAGAGGCATACAACTCACTATTGCGACCTCATGACGTAGGTTTTGTTCACTACTGAGAACGTAACAATCAACATTCACAGTTTTGTCTGATCGTGTGACTACCACAGAGAACGGGATAAATATGCATTCAAACTTACAGATGAACGGAAACCTAAACGAGCAAGAAGAGCGTATTAAGTATCTTGGGTAGGAGAACCCCATTTGGTGGACAAAAGCATCAGTGGACCGCCAGTTATCAGCACATTTAGAATGGCGAGTCGACTTCAATGGGTGTTATACATTCGCATTCGTGAAGCACGTTTTTCAGATAGCTTGATCACCATTACTTCCATCTATCCAATGGATGACTGGATGTCACATGAAAGGTATGGAGGCCGGTAAACTGAGTACTGATATTAAACGGGTTTGTGCCTTGCTGTCCTTTTTTGTTGACGAAACTTTTAAAACAATAGCTGAATACAGCATCACCCGATTGAACGATCTCAAGTCTTCTTGAAGGTGCATATATGAATCCATTTTTGGATGTCACAATAAGATTGAGTCTCAAACGAATGTACCGTATGTTGTTGCTGCTGTGTATGATTATTTACACGTTTCCGTGTTAGATGAGTTGAGTAAAAGTGATGCTCAGTTATGAGAAACAAAGTTCTCAATGGTGCGATAAGAGTACAACGTTTATGATATCATAAAATCTTGAGAAAAATATACCCAGCTAATGAAAACCGCGATGGGACATTCGATTCTAAATGACGTCCGCGCTAAGTCACCATATTACTAACAGTTCAACTGAGTGAAAGCAACCTATAGTTGTCTATTCAAACGATTGGAATGTGCGACTCTAATTAGCTGAACAGGAACACGCATGAAAAGTGTAGCACATCACGAAGTTCCCCTGAACGATAGAGAAACAATCACTACAGTGAAACAACACTTCGAAAGATACATCAGTTTAACTTTACAAGATTACTTCGTGCTGGGCACACCGATTTATTTCAATAACGCAAAATGAACACACATCTTAGATGTGCAATGCAAACAACGGAGACAAACCAGAGTGTAAAAGATAACCGATATCAGAAAGTAATATGGCTGTGAATGTTTACAATTGGTCGAATGTTTTGATAAAATGTGATTAAACACAAGATGAAAACTGAATATCGCCGACCGCAAAGAAAAAGTTGGCAGACATCTGTAAGTTGTTGAGCATTTGCAACAAAATCTGCATACAATGAGAGGGATAGTGCACTCGGTGTGAAAGAACGCAAGGACAAACTAATTTTGGAACCATTCCAAAGGTGGTAAGTTCATGGACCGCAAATGTCCTATATATATATATATATATATATATATATATCCACAATGAGCATACCTGTAGAAGACATGAAAACCGTAAACCGAAGCAAATGATAGATGTTGATATCTATATGCAAAGCAATTTATAAGTTGCAATGTGATTGGGTGCTACTCAAAACATCCCTCAAGGCAATATTGTCAGTATATTTTAGCAAAAATATTTTCATTGTACACCCTGGAAAACGAGACTGACAAGCGTAGGCCCTCGAATAACAGTCAGTCCACACGGTTGGACACAGTAGGTAAAAGCAGAATAGACATCTCTCCTCACAACATGCATAAGTGATGTTCAGGCAGACAAATAATAAGAGCGTAGAACAGGACAAAGTAGAGAACACATCATTAGCTAGGATAGCAGTCAGAACAGATATTGCCACGAGGAATACTGTACATGCATAAGAGTAGACGTTGACAGAACGGAAACGAGTGGTGTAATGTCGGCAAAAAAAGTCTAAATAAAACCTAATAAACGGATCGACCACAAACGTTGAGGGACAAAAAAAAAAGACTGGTTTGCAGTATGAATAAGAGTGTGGTGCCAAAAAAACTAGTTGGTTTCATCAAATCGCTTGTACGCATCTTATGTCTTGTTGTATCCAATTATATTTGCCGGTGAACAATAAACATGTGTTAAGAGTATGTGAAGATTATTTGCACACAGGTGCACGGTATAAGCAGGTTAATAGGAAACTGAAACAAACAAACGACAACCAGACAGTATGAGCAAAGTGGTCGTCCTAATGAATCAAACAATTGGGTCGCATACAGATAAATCACAACACTCTGGGAGAACGGCGTCTTCATATCGTTGTTGATCTCAGTTGAGCATCAACGACCATGAGATCAAATAGTGATTTTAAAATAATGGACTCGCTACTTCTTTTGTCCACAAGGAATTCATGCGTACATCCTGACTTGAACTTCAGACATCTGTGAATAGACTGCTCATTCATGGATTTCAGTTGTAATGAATTAACAGTAGCAGATGGCTCTACAACACTTATCACTTTAACTTGACTCAGGTGGCAATGCTGACCTTTACACTTCTTAATACGATCAGATTTACCGCATAAACGGCATATAGCCTTGAGGAATGGGCAACATGATTGTAGGTGTAAATCACCGCACGAGAAACAGTTGTTCATTTTCTTTAGACTGGGATTAGTGATTAATACTAGAGAAGGCCCCGGAAACTTGTTCATCAGTTGAT
>LOND01001833.1:44911-63558 GCA_014220965.1 Paragonimus kellicotti | reverse complement strand
TGTCTTATTCCAAACGATGATGGTTCTCAGACTCAATAAAACACACCTCAATATGAAGTTCACTATGGTGTAAGAACATCATGACAGGCACTAATACCTAGAGGTCGCGCTGCTTCGTCAATCAGAGGGAACACTTCAGAGATCCATTCATAGCAAAAAGACGTGGACGAATCAATATCCACACTTCTGCAGCTTTTTCCCAGTGAAGTGTAAGAAAAGTTTGGTGTTTTGGTCGTTAAATAGGGCGCAAAAGATCTACACATCGGATATCCATCAGGAGGTAAGGTATATCCCAGAAACACTCACTGGAAATGGATACCCCGGGGAAAATTACAGATAAAAACTTACAATGCGGTACGAAACGTAAACTCGTCCAGACGGCAGAGTAAAAGTAAACTTTTACCTGTCTAAGGGCGAGGTTAATAGTGAAATAATTAGCAGCAGACTTTCAAACGCTATCAAGGATGTTAACGCCGCAGCACGACTAATCATGCCGTTTAACACCTGCCCGGTATTGCTGCCACACCTTCAAGATCGTTTGCGCGAGCACTCTTCCTCTTCCATATCTACTCCCTCAGTTGTTTTTGTCAGGACGGTCACGTTGGGAGAACCACAAGACGGCTATCGGAGAGGATTCGTGAACCCCTACCGAAATCGTTTCTCACGTTCAGAGTTAACAGTGTGTCTGTATGGTCTATGTATCAGAAACCTGGCTTGTTCGTGCAGGAGATAGATCCTCGTTGTTTGATAACCAAGGTCTCCGCCATGTAACCTGTATCAGCTGGTTTGACTGTGTGGGCAACGTGACAGTCCGTCGACGCCTGTTTGAAAAGTGGGGTTCGCTAACTCCCAAGGGAGTAGGAGGAAGGGTGGTAAATAAATTTTGTCAATATGGCATGTAGTTCATTCGGCTAGGTGGTCGTAAAAAATGAAGATTCCTGGACGTACTGTAGGAACAGTAGAAAATTTTATATGAGCCCACGACAGTTGCTGAGCTTAGATCTCTCGCAAACTCGCATTCATCGTAAGTAAGCAAGGGAACAATCGTCCTTAAAAAGATCCCAGTTGACAACTTTTAAGTGTGTATAAGGTTAGTAGGCCCATGGTAAGTCTATGCGATAATACTGAACCAGGTCGTCTCGGTAAAACTGATTACTTATAGTTGTACATACCTTAACATCTAGCACCTGGGATGTTTAAAACAGGAATAGAACCACTGGGAACACCTTTCCACAGGTGATCACTCGACGGAATAGTCTTTCTTATAAAGTTTCCCCATTGATTAATGAACAATCGTTAGGGGCAGATTATCATGCTTCTATGGGAATATCGGTCAAAGTTATCAGCCGCAGTGGACGGCGTCGACAGCTCACATCCGTGAAGCTTTTCCTAATCGCCAATCATTACAACGTCATCACGTTAAAATTAATGCATACGTTGCAATCTGTTATCACTCCAACTCTTATCATCATTCGTACACGTCAGAAAGCAAAATTTTCTACATCAGCCATATGAAGACAAGAAGTAATTTGACGACAACAAAACCACACCAATAATTGTGTGATCATTCACATTCCCATAGACTTTCCAGTCGGCCCCTTTCGAAAAGAAGCACTAGACTCGAGTTTCGCTCTCATTAGAGCTCGTCAGTAGTGCATATCCTTGCCACTGCCGGGACTAGAACTCCGGCCACGCTTTCATGAGGCAACCGTGTTGACCACTGCAAAACTGAACGCACAGTCACAGTCGCTTGTGAGTAATTCTGTCATTGCCCGATCACCCCGACAGGAAAGACAATAACTGTCCTGGTAACTACAATCAACGACGTCATGATTGGGATTTCTCTTAAATTTGAAATCAGAGAAAACACTGAACCTATTGATGAGTAGTGAGGATTCTAAATGATCCAAGTTGAACATCATTCACAAACTATTGCGGTTCTCATACTCACATAGAATTTTCAGGGTAGCGGCCTGGCGATCGGTCAAACTCAGTGTCACTCACAAATGAGTATGTTTGAACGTTCATATTGGACAGTTCGCTCGTGCCTAATGCGAGGTCAGTAACCTACTGGTCTACACGGTTGGCCGGAGTTCAAATCTCCGTCACCGTAAGGATATGTCCTGGTGATGAAATCTAAAATGAGCAAAGCTCCAGCATATGGTTTCTGATTGAAAAGAACAGATTGAAAGGTCAATGGAAATGTAACACCTGCAGTAAATTGTGAGTGATGTTCAATACACATCACTAAAAATTGATTTGGCTGATTAGTTAACCTAGAAAAGACCTACTTGTGGAAACCTGGTATTCCGCCGGATTAGAACCAGCGACAGGAGCAGCATGCCAACAGCACATCAGAAACCATCTCACTTAAAGTTTCCTAATACTCGGTAGTAATTACGCGGGCAGCGCCACGGCTGTATTGTGTACATAGCGCTAACTAATGAGTTCGGAGAAGCATAACTTTGATAGGGATCATCAACATTGGGTTCTAATGGAACAATAGTTACTTGAATAAACGAAATAGATCAGCTTAATCATCCATTGTTATGAGGTGTTAAGCACAGATTCCGTGGGTTTACAGCTAAGGATATTACCAGAGATGGATCGCTCTCGCAAACTGTCAGAACTGCAGCAAGACGGTTCAACTCTGTGTATTAAAATAGGACTTTATGATAAGACACCGCTTTTACAGATGGAAGAGACGATTGGAGGCGTCATCTCTGCTCGGCCTAGTTTTTTTGCAGAGATTTAAGTGTCAACCGCAATATCCAAATACCAACCACCACAATCGAACGACCTCGACCTAACTCGTCCGCGATGAAACCGATCTGTCAAAACACTCGCGCGGTATGGTATGGGAAGAAAATGATGGAACTGTCCTTTCTACCAGTAGCGCATTCTAGATGAGCTATCCTGTCTTACAGTATTGTCGATTGGAGGATAATATCAGCGATGGCGAAGATAAAACGTGAACTTACCTCTATCGCCATCAAATGTTTAGTTAAAAAGATTAACTCAACTCGAACACATGGTCATTAAACAATACATGGTATAGATCTGGTCCCTAGTCATTTCCTAGTATCAAAGTGAAGGCTTCTTCAAGACAGTTCTGGGATGTGACCAATGTAAATGCAGGATAATAGGAAATGGAGGCTCAAAATGGCTGTCCTGTCACAGTTTATTTGTTCTTTGCTGATTGCAAACAAAATAAACAAGTGTCCGTTGATTACTTATTACACACTCCTGAACTTAACGAATCATTGCAGTATTGTTGCAATTTTGTAACGGGCCTTCTATTAGAAACCGTTTGTCGAATAAGGGTTTGATTAAAACAATAACTATGAATCTTGCCAAGAACTCATGTAGACTGGTCAACGTGTGTTAATTAAGAACAGTGCTCTTCTTTTTGAAATGCTCTAGTTCTCTGAAAGCTGCTTATGGTGAGAAAGAATAAGTTGTCTAAGAAAGGTGAACAAATTTCACTCTGGGAAAACGGTAAATACCGAAGTAACTGGTCAAAACCTTCTCCACAGTACTGGATTGAAAATATCATGCTGTACTCATCAAGTTTAATGTGAAGCATATAATTACGTGATGAATTTCTATTCAGTCCGTTTCAAATTGCATGACATAGGAGTTCTTGGTGTTCGGTTGACCTATATAGAATCTAAGTACGAAGAAAAATTCAAGCAGTAAATGCTGGGGTTAGTATGCAGTAAACGCGTGCCAATATCTCAGGGTAAAAAATGGTACTTTGAGGCTAGGAAGCTCCGGCTACCGTTCTCTATTTCGCCGGCAGTTCCCTCCAGAGGACTGATGGTTTCAACTACGTAAGAAGCAGTAACTTTTTATTCCGTGACACTTTGATGAATCCATTAAAAATAATGGAGAAAGAACACAGCCTTTGCTAATCTACCTCATTTGAGGCTTCCAGAAGATGTCTGTTAGTCACAGAAAATAAACATAAAATTTCTGTGTATGACGCTTCCCTTTCTTAAATCTGACATGGTGATTGGTTCGTGAAAAAATGTGAATAAGCTTACATCATTCGACCATGTTTGCCTTCACCAGTTAACTCGTATAGATTGAAGTGACTTTGTGAAAAACATGCCATCCACCAACATATATTTCCAAAACCTACAGAGGTGCGACCGATTAGTTAAAAAATAAAAACATACAGCTTGAAAATATTCATTCCTATTTTTCACGTACTTGTTGAACGTTTACCGAACCGAAGAACAGAATAGTTACGTAAAACTACCAGATGCTAAGGGAATGATTTGGTCACAGATAGAAAGTACCTATACGTTTTGTGGGTGGACAAGACAGTGTAGTCAGCTGGGTTGAGAGCTGCCTGATTACTCAAATCACTGGTTAGAAGTGCAACTCGAATTGTTAACGTGTCACTGTCTGTGGCATGCCTACACTCACAGTTTGGCTTCCATTTAATCTAATAAGTTTAGATGTTTTCCGATTTGTTTTAATCTGTTTTCTCATTTCAAGATGGTCTTGATTACTTTCACGGTTAACAGAGGCTTCAGCCACAGCATCGTCTGGTCGTACTCAGTAAACAATTTGCACTGGATGAGTTGCGTATTCCTTATGCGAAGTGAACACTTATCGCATTTGAAGTTGGTCAAGGAAACCGGATTAAATAACGGGCAGTCAGGCAGCTGCCGGTCAACACAAAATAATGACGCACAGTTTTAGGCTGAGTAAAACTTGTAACTATTTTCTGGTTGGCTGACGCTAACAGTTTGTTTCTAGTTAGTTCGAACAAGCCACACAGTTAGGAAGACAAAGGTGCTTTACGTGGCGATAGTAAGTCTTACTCTCAGGCGAAAGTCTGTCTAAACTGTACGAGCAGTCAACACATCACAACCGTGAACAGATCTAATATGAGCAAACATGTTATGTCGTGTCCATGGTCAGAAATCAAACATAGATTTTGCAACGTCCGAGTTGACCTAGCAAGTTTCTCACAAGCGAGTTAATGAGGACATCTTCATTTTGCACGACTCATTAGTTTGCCTACAACAAATGAGTAAGTAAATTCAGTCCAAAAGTTTGATTTCTACCCCATTTCATCGTGTAAAGACAAAGTGTGTTGCCTTTGGATG
Organism: Paragonimus kellicotti; assembly: GCA_014220965.1. Lineage (NCBI taxonomy): Eukaryota > Metazoa > Platyhelminthes > Trematoda > Plagiorchiida > Troglotrematidae > Paragonimus > Paragonimus kellicotti. Next base: position 58,435 of record LOND01001833.1, on the reverse strand, counting down.
AGTAAAGATGGCGAGAAAACTTTTGACATTAACTGCGAAAACGCTCAATCAGACACGCGTAACTAACCACATGACCTCGGCAACGTCCTCCATTAATAGTCGTGAACAGTCAGAACTTGTACTCTCATACATGCTAAATGATTGCGGTAAACCCATAGTTAATCACTGCGTTGAAGGGTCATAATTATTTTGAGGTTATACACGGTGTGTTGTTGTTATCAGCGCCAGTTATAAGTATCCTCACGAGAAATCTTGTTCACCTGAATACCGTTCACACTATCTTGCAACTGAAAGTTCACATTACCTCAAGAAAAAAACGTAGAAAACTACACGAATTTAGCCCGCGGACTGAACAAATGGTATGCAGTGAAGTAACCTCCAATAAATGAGAAAATGTCCTCTATAGAAGTACACTGGCCAGAAGGCCAAATCGGTTGTGAAATAGGAAACAAACAACAACTGCTATTCAATGTCATATTTAATTTTGATATCACTTACCGATTACGGCGCATTCATCCACATTTAATTTCGTCACAATAAGTCAACTCACCTTTCTTTTACATATCGCCATTTTTGATATATATCGGAATTTCAGACAGCGAGTGAATTTCCTGAAAATTGGCTGATAATTAATGAGCAGACGTGGCTTTGAAAAAATTCCACAAAATCACCCATATACTTCGAGGACACGCATAATTAGAACTTAGGTTATTGTCAAACTGGAACAGCAACTCTGTAAGATACAGAAAGTTTTATGTGTTAAATAAAGTTGCTTTGTTTAGTTCAGTACACCGCCGAAATATATGTCAAAAGATCTGCCCTGGATCCATACAATTCAAGCAACGATTGATGTGTTGACGGTGAAGTGAGCGCAAAATTTGTTCGAATATATAATAAAGTTTAATACTGAACTACTATGTAATACCAAAACATTTGCAGGTGATTGTCACTTCAATAAACACAACCATCAAATAAGACTGAAGCTTCAGTCTCTAGATCGCGCGTTGACTGATGATCATTAGGTTGTAGAACTGGTTAATCGTGAAGCGTAACAATGCAGTAATTAAAAATCTATAAAGATAAAGTCTGAGGGACATAATGACCCATCCGTCTCACATTTCGAATAAAAGTGGAGCACCGTCATTTCACGCAGGAACTATAAGCTGAGTTAAGTTAATTAGTGTGGAACTCTACATGGAACTCCAAGTCCTGTGCGATCGGCGTTGTCTAAGGTGTATCACACATTACAACTCCGAAAGTAATATATCGATGTGGGCCACTTAAATATAAGCTGTACTTCGTCACTCACACTACAAGCTTAGAAAAGTTAATTACGTCCAGACGCCGGCTTTCAAATACTTCATCAGTTTCAACGAAATTTCCCAACCACAATATATCAAGTTAATAACACGCGTAAACGTTACCTCTTAAAAGCGTTCCGTCGTACACTTTTTGCTTCTCAATTACGAACTACAATTAGTCGATAACTAAACAGATTACCAAAAAGAAATATCTAGATAAACTTCACTGAGCGTCCAATTTTTTGCTGAAGCTTGATAAATAAGTAACGTGCTTCCAAGCAAACGAGTTAAGAAGCGTTTACCCTCAGAATGAGTCAGTCACCACATAAATAACAAGCTTTTGTTTACATGGTACTAAAGTGGTTCGTTTCACAAAACTGTTCAAAAAATACACGATTAGAAAAAAATGTTTTCAAATAACTATCGTTATACTGTTTTGGGTTTCAAGTAATGTTTTCAAATGTTTTAGCGAGATAAATAAATCAAACTACTTTGCCATGTGTAGACGGTTCGACGGTGATTAATCTCGCTACCTTGTGCACAGCAGTGTCTATTACCGACATTATGCAATATCAATCAAGGTATCATTCAACTGGCAAGAATGCACAATACTGTTTACACTTGGAGACAGATAAAAATAATCAAGCACTAAACTTCATGATTTTGGTTACGTCTGTTTACATTACCTAGGCTCAAACAATAATACCCTAAAGTACATCGAATTTTGCAATAGTCCCGGCTGACCACTTTCAAATGCCACAGAAAATGTGCTAATCCGTCTCGTAGTTTCTGTTTTTTGGTTATTGCTTTTATTCATGAGCTGCATTAAAAATAAGTAATTCTGACCTCCAAGCACCTCTAAAATATATAGAGTATATTGTTCGTTTTGAATGTTTCATTACTCACATTGGTATAACTAAGCAAGTAAGTGATGTCAACACTTTAACAGCGCATATGACCCAGTATAGTACATGACAATAATAAGGTTAATGTGGTGGTCGAAAGGTCGATAATAAAAAGTACCCTGATAACTCTTTGAGTGATCTCAAAGGCGTAACCAAAGTTCTGTTTTCAGCTGTGGCCGTAACAAGAACGAACCTTAAGCGGTGTTTCTTTTCAAAAAGTGATAACCGAAGGAGCTACTGGAATGAAATATCTGCGACCAATTGTCAGTGTTACTTGATGAATATATATCAAATCTTCATATGACGCACCAATAATCACAAATGTGTCAACGTACTCGGTCACATAATACGAGGTTGTTGTGTAATGGAATGAAAATGTATTGACAGTTTATAGTCTCCCAAGTGGAATATTTTTCGGAACAAGCATTCAGTTCTCGTGTTTTAATAAATAACTGTTGACTGCAGTTGTATAGCTGTGAGACAATAAAGTTAGGTTCAACTCACTAAGTGAATCTGTTCACTTAGAGAGATTGCGTCAGCACCTGCAGCCTGATGCCGTTCACAGGGTGGGACGGTTGAAAACGAGGATCGCAAGCCGTCACAAAATATCGCATACGGTCGGTGTTTGCTTACTGCACTGTTATACCCACAAGCACAATTTGTTTACACTACGCACAGCACCCAAACGTAGGCTGAAATCACATGACACAAAGCTGTACAGAGTGAACATTGAAAGTATTCGTTAATAGGACACATGCTGTAATAAGGAAGGTTAGAAATGAATGGTTGCTTTGGAGATTGTTTTGACTACACCTAACATTAGTGAAAAACACACTAAACGCAAGTGCACACAAGAAGCCCATCGATTCACGAATGCTACGAGTTTCAGGCTGAACGTTTGGAGCATCATCTACCCGAATAACAAAATATACACCTTTATTTGCTTCTCATACACATTTCTTCACTGCAGATTTCATCAAGCATTTATCTACCGCAGTGGTTGACAGCGACCGACGAGAATAAGATAAGAAGTTTAGCTAGACTTGCTATAGAACTACCTCAAAAGGCAGTTATTTTCATATCAAAGCAGTGAACATTGGGACCACCTTCCGAATATGTTCATCGATTACACGTCTAAGGGGGGTTTTGAAAGTCGTTAGACCCTAACTTACCTCAGAGGAATTTACACTCACAATTTCGTATGTACTTTGTAGTCCCCATGATCCACAGTGGTGCCACACTCTGCCACCAGTCGCTAGAATATACGAAAGAACACCGCAACTGGGTCACATCCTAACAGACGCCCACTAAATGCCGAAAAAGACAAACTGTCCTAGTCGAACGATCGTTGTTTGAATAATCTTTAAGCGTTGTCTGAGTGTACTTGATTGCATCCAAATAACATAGATTTTCGGCGTCAAGTTCCGAAATTGCTAAAGGTCGTGGTTAACTTGGCTATCCTATACTGTTGGCTATCCTGTGCCAGATAGGACGTGGATGTTAGGTATTTAACAGTAACCGATTGGAGTACTCAACGATAACTCTGCATCTTTCATCAAACTTGATGTTGACCACTTTATTTGCTATCAGATTCAACTCGCTCACCAAACCATTTCATGACTTAGTAACCCCCATTCGGGCGATCATAGCTCATTACACAATGTCAATATACCTGTCAATTATCATCGCGGTCAACGAGATATTAATCCTTTGTTGTAATTAGTGTCATAGCATGTTCGGTGGTTGGATATTCTTATCCCCAAGACCAAGACGTAGGTCATAAACAAGTGGAGAAATTCGCGGACCACAGAGACGAATTGCTCGTCAACATCGTCAGTTGCGCCTCTGAGGAGAGTTATAAAGCATTACTACATTCTTACTTACTCAACACAGACCAACAGTCTCACTCTGTTCTTGGTATTTATTGTAATCTCCAAGACCTGCGCTACACCCTGTTGTTAGTTTTTTAGGACAACAGATGCCTGCTTAACACTGAATGAGATAAATCAACTGCATCAGAATACTTTGGGACTCCCGCTTCAAACCCATGTATTAACAGGCGAATCGCTAAATGCAGCATAACTCCTGATCGTATTGAACTTACAATGAACCTGTGTAGACGAAACACTCGCTTTGCGACGGTGAACTTTATTGCCGCAATACGGTCACATTAAGTGTGCTATAAACTGCCATCACGAGATAGAAATCAACCTCAGCTGATTTTGTTGTACGTAAGTCAATTTTGTGCTAGCTGTTTATGCAGCGACCATATTTGTCCGAACAAACTTGTTGCTGACTATGTTACAGTAGCTATTGCCACTTGCGATCTTTTGTTACGACCTTTTGTATTTGCCTAAACGTTTGTTTGGACGAATAAGGATACCAACAGTTACCCGGAACAATCAAACGTACGATTCTCCTCGAGGGCTCGTTTACCGTTCCGCTGTGTCCTTGTTTCGCCTTATTACTCACTCCTTCGCAGACAACTTTTGAGCGTCAACGATATCCTCCTTGTCTGTTCGCGTTATTCTTAACCGGTCGACTTCAGTTCATGTTATCCTATACTTACAATACTAAAACGACAGTCTGAGTACACGCATGACAAACATACAAGCGACTATTTCCAATGACTGTCTACAATTGTGGAATATTTTTAAACACCCTACGTAGGTTAAGCATGGTGGACGTCCCATATATTCAAAAATACACCCAGTAGTTCGCAGTATGCCTGGAAAGCAGCAAAAATTTGTCTTAACAATATGTCAGAAAATAACAAATCTATCAAGGAACCACACGTGGACTGCAACATTTATGACACATAAATACACCTCAACAATTGTGACTGACTTGAACGAGTCCACACGCCCCAACGAGAGTAGACCACAAGGTGGATTTGTAATCTTGTATTATTTAGAGTCGTATATCAACCTTGAAAATAATAACTTTAAACAAACCATAAATTTTTTAATTTGGTTCACCCGAAAAGCTACCATTGAGTTTTTGAATGGAAATTCACGCTGGAATGATTTGAGTTTTGTATTGATGTATGCACCAATATGTTTACTGTCTTCTGTGAACCACTGAAATTGTGCTACCAACAGTCATAATAATGAACTAGTGACGTTTGTATACGTTTGTCATTTTGTACTAGTTCAAGCGGCTACACAGTTCACGCAATTCACGCCTGAGGCGTCACTCCAGGATCGAAGTTGTCGCGCGTTTCTTGGAAGTAAATTATTGTGCTGCTAGTTCTTCGGTTCGTACGTCCAAAATTTCACCAGCATCATGTTAAAACGACTAGGACGTCACAATAAGAAAACGGCGAGCCTGGAAACAAACTTTAATCATTGATTCACATACCATCCAGAAGCAGACTTCAACGCAACGAGTAAGGGAACTGAAGGGTTAGATGCGACAGAACCTCTTGCAAGACCGCACAATAGCCGCCAAAGAGGACGAATGTCGACGGAAACTCCAGTCGACCTTCAGAATTCAAACAAGCGTCAGACTGGTTGGGCGGCGTTCCCAACGGTGACAGCTAAAACATTGTTATCCTAGTGAATGTAGCCTATAGTAGTAGAGATGGCGCGGATTCATTATACAGCCACGACTAAAACTGCGATACCTACGCCAACACACTAACTTTGATGTTAGTGGTTTGTAGTAAATTTACATTCACAAGATAATGTAAACAGGCACGGTGGTACTGGTAAGGCAACTCTCACGTCGCAGGGAGTTTAGGATTTTGGGGACGTCGAAGGTGATCTCACTACAAAATGTTGCTCTCTTTCGGCCCGTCTATCCTCTGGTTGGGTGAACCACTTCGAGTAGTGCCGAAGTGGGACGCATATTTTGACTCACAGAGAAGTTGAGCTAGCCTCAAACGATACACTACTGCTGTCGTCATCTCCGTGGACTTTGACTGCTTTGCAAAATCTGCCGGGTTGGTGTAGTGTGTAATGATCAGCTGGGTATATTATCTGACATCGTTTGCTTGTCTGGTAGACTTTTTTATTTACTGCGGAGATTTACTCAGTCGCTTTTATTGGCGACTCTGCTACAGGAAAAATCAGTAGTTTTTTGCGACTTCATATACAACTACGCTGTCTCTAAGCTGGATTTCCAGGTCATTCGGATTCAGATGGTTTGTTTCATTCTTAGCCAGGTGAGTGTCTGTTGATTTGATGACTAACCGGCTAAACTGAACAGCAGCGCAGTGAACTAGAGATGACCCCGCTTTTCTCGCTAAATAATGTATAAATTATTTCCTGAAATACCATTTCACAGTATGCCTGGGATCAAAAGAACAATTTCCTGCCAAGCGCGTCTGATCGCGTTTGTTCCACTCCGTGTTTATCAGTCTATACAGACCAGTGACAATATGTGAACTGTGGGCTCGGTCGCGCGCTGGATTCTCAGCTTCATCAGTTATTTTACGTACTTGTGTCATCCCAGGAGACCTGCTGTGACGTAGAGTCCACTATTTATTCGTATTCTTATGTCATATCTGGTTCCTAGTGTGTGTGAGCGAGCAGTTTCAACAACCGAATTGCAGAGCTGCAAGAGGATGACTGCCTTCCAACATGGGGTTGCCGCTCACCTGAAGGACGCTCCCGTATTCATCACCTTCGCTTGAAGGACAGATCAGAGCTGCAACCACCGATGCGATCGATAAACGTTCGGACTGGTTCAACGGCAATGTGGCTATCTCCAGCTTGGTACCTGAGTATGCAGCGTTTTCCGTCTCCACAATGGACCCGGAAATGAGGTCAAGAGAATGACATTCTGGCGTATTCACCGTCAACTGGTCGAAAATTTTCGCAGAAACAATCACTGCTGGTGGGGAAGCAAGGTGGGCGGATGCAGTGCTAGGCCAATCGCTGACACACGAGCGGTTCTACGATTCGTTTAGAGGAATTTTTGGTCCACCCATCCACTTCGCCAGGGCATTGGTTGGATTAAACACCGATTGTTCGTTCAGGCAGTCGGCATCACGAAAGTCTGGCGCAAACACTTTAATGGTCCACTAAACCGTCCTGCTATCAATGGCTGGGTGACTGGGAACATACCACCGTAACTGGCCGTCAGAAAACCATTTGTTCTTACCCTGGATTTGTCACGGGTGCAGATAGCGATCAACCCACTTTGCAGTAGAAACTCTGCGGGCAACAATGGATTGCTAGGTGGAATCCTGAAAAATGGCAGGCGGGCGTTGAAACGAGCTCCGCTGCAGCTGGTTCGTTCTATCTGGGGGCAGGAGGGAATACCACAAGCTTTCCGCGATGCCTCCATCGTACCTGTGATTAAAGTAATCTCAACGATTTCCAACGATTACAACACACGTTTAAGGGTGAAGAAATAAGTTGCCCAGCTTCGGTCAGTTTGTCCGTTACAATATCTAGCTGACCTCCGTTGAGCTGAAGGACAGTCATTGAAAAACAGTCCATCATTGCTCCCGAAGTTTACAAGACGTACCAAGAACAGCGTACGGTTACGAACCCGACCAGGTCTCCATTAAATGCGAGTCTAACAACGTATTAAATCGATTCCTAAGGGTGTGGTTGACAATCTAAGAAAGTGGACTGTTCCGGTAACTGACAATCATTCAAGGAAATAATTGCTTTCAAAGGAATGATCAAGGAAGGCGCACGTGAAATTTCGTTTCATGACTCAGTCGGCCGCTACTAGCATCTGTGATCAAAAACTGTTCAAATATTCCTGTGCCGATGGAAGTGTATAAGAATTGAATCGCCGTGGAGTTTTTAAAACTCGAATGGGTACAAGTCAACAATACTCAGTCGCAACTCATAAGTCCCATGTCCCAGGCGAGTAAACACTTTGGTAGTCGCCCACTGAACACACTCAATAACGAGTATGTCGATTTTTAAACCGGCGTAAAACGTATGATCATCTTACTTCAGCAGCTGTCCTGAATAAACCCCGTAACTCGTTCAAAACGCTTTCTTATTCAAGCCGGAAAAGTTTTATCGTTCCAAAAGTAGCAAACCTCTTTATTGCAGTCGTCTCGTGATAGTAAGTGAAAGTTAAACCAAACAACACTCACATGGTCAAGTCTCGCTTCAGATCGATCTTCGTGAAGTCCATTGTGCTGAGTGCACTATGAAGCACAAAGGCATCACCATAAGTTCCACCGACTGACACGTTTGCACATTTACTACGGTTATCTGACCAACAAATAATCCCGTGAAGATTTACCTGTAGTGCACTATGCATCAAACACTACCCCAAAATCTATCGAGGCACTGGTTTGCTAGGCTGCGAAGACCAGTTGCTTGCAAGAATCTTCCAGAACCTACCGAATGCGGACGACTTGGAGGCCAGTGTCCCTGATGGACAGTGTAAACTTCGGATGAATCGCGGTGCGATCGACCCAGTGTTTGCTGCTCGACAGATTTGTCAGAAATATTGGAGATGCAACCAGCTCTTGTACATCTCTCTTCGTGGATTTCACCAAGGCCTTTGATTCCGTGAGCCGCGAGGCGTTGTGGACGGTGCTTGGTAAGTTTGGATGTCCAGGTAAGTTCGTCAATTTGATTAGAATGGTGATGAGTTAAACTGGGTATCGGTGTTCCACTCTATTTGAGTGAAACCTAGATATCTAGTTTCTCTCTTATGCATTACAGTCAGTCATAAGTGGCTGAGATAAACGCCGTAGTACCAGGGGGTATTCTGCAGCTACCAGAGGAGCATCATCACCGAGAGTATCGCACGCGGGGAACGACGAATAGCTCTTATTAGAATTGTGTTTCTGCCACGTTAGTTTCAACCACCGGGCGTCATCTTTATCCTAGACCCGACATTCCTTCGATGACCGTTAATAGCAGCAGACTTTAAGTGAGAAGGATGACAGGACACCCGTTTTTTCCTGTCAAAGCCGGCTCGGTAAACTGATTAACCATAGACTATCAGTTCACTGCTATACAGGAAAGCTCTAAGTCAGGATTTAATGAGAGTTAATGCATGTGATGGATCATCACCTGTCAACTACCTGACTCCGTGTTATCTATTAAATGAGTTCTGACAGTTCGTGTGCATGCACTTAAAAGCTACCTCCTCGATTATGGCCTAGGAAGGAGATAAAAGAAATTACGCATAAGCGCTTGAGAGACAAGATTGAAGCGGGAACTGTGGACGTTGGTGGAATGCAACGCATTTCGTGGTGCTAAATTACTCAGAAGACGTTCCCACGTGGCTCGGGACGCGAATCGGTTGCCTCCGCGCACGTTAGCAGCTCTACAGCGCGTTTTGTCGACAATCTTGCCACAGCAGCTAGTGGTCTCTGTGCCTTTCAGACTCCTCTTCCTTAAAAAGTGATTGGCAACTCTTATGCGCAAACAATTGGCTGTTCAAAACGAAACTCCTTACGGGGGAACATACATGTTCTGTGGAACCAACATCGGTATGGCTAATAAAGCAGATCCAATAAAATACTGCCTGGCTAATGAGATGTAACCCCGACAGGCTTCTTTGGTTCTGAATATTGTGAGGGACAATTTTGTAGAGAGCCTTTCAGGAGACTTTAGGTTGGGTGACGCGGAAGACAGTTTCCGTTGACTCCTTCCCCACAACACTTGTATATCCCGCGTATGTCAGAAAATTGGAATTGCTGAAGGATTTTGTGCAAGCTAGATGACAGGTAGCAGCCGTCAGGTATACTGGAAAATGTACGAGTAGGTCGCTCGACTTAGGGTTGCAGCGAGGCCAAGGATTGCCGTTGGGTAGACTCCAGAATTCCGTAACCTTGCTTGTTGAACAATACGTGACGGATTGTCATAACCAAACTTGCCTTACCATCTTAGAGCCCGAAGCTCCCTTATTGGATTCTCTATCACGATCAGCCCCTGGGTGTACGATTAATTCTGCCAATTTACCGAAGGTCGAGTTGACTAATGTTAGCGGCAACCCGGTTACTTACCGAGAACTCATAAAGCAATGCGAACACCAAAGTGAACACGAGGTAACCGAAAAGAAAATAAAAGCCTTACATTCCATAAAAGTGCCGAGGAAGGGCTCACAGAACAATTGAGAACTGTATATTTCTACCGCTACCAGGGGCGCGCGTGAAAGAGAAGATAGGTGTTTAAAGGCCTTTATGGACAGTCGTGCCATGTTGTTAGACCTCAAATTGATGCGCCATCGAGAGCAGCTTCACATATTCCAAACACTGCTTATGAACAGACATGGTTGTAGGTCCTCAAGGAAAATTGCAGTGTTGCTCATCAACACACAAACTGCGAAGCTTATTGGAATTCTTTTTGTAAATGGAACAATGTGAAACGGCAGCTGTTCGAGTTGCGGTTTGAGAAGACCAAGAATGCTTGCGTGGGCCTGCGTGGGCACCAACCGAGGTTTGGTGACATCGCCGAGTTTATTTCGCAAGGCAAGAGGGCAACGTGAGGCACATTTAGAAAAAGTGTGGGGGATAGTCGTGATGATTGTAATAAGGCTTGTCCTGGTATATTCAGAGCGAAAGAGAAGAGCAATGAACCAACTTAGATCCAGGAGTTACGCTATCACAAAGTCTTGTTTTGCGAACTGTGGTCATCGTGGACTTGCAGACATCCGTGGCTCGTTGCAACCGCATTTTTCTCCGACGGATTGGGGTCACTTTTTAACAACTCCTCTGCCAATCTAAAGAGGCAGCCAAATTTTCACGGGTGTGAAGTTGTAACCGAACCTCCACTATTTCAAAAAACGAAAACGGTTCGAAACTCATCGACTCTGGATCAACAAAAGCAGACGAAGCGTCCCACAAATACGCTCACGTAAGCTAAGGTCATTGTGAAAGTGCCGCCACCCTCTGAAAAGACTTGCAAAACTCTTCCGCCGTCTACGCATTCCCCTTGCCAAAGGGACTGCTTTCTTAAGCTATTACTTGTCGTCTTCCTTCTCTTTATGTATCGGGTCAAATGAGGGAGCTCTCTAGTTTATGCCCACTTACTATCTGGTCCTCTTAAACAAACTACCAGAAGTCAGACGGTTGGGCCATGACGGTAATCCAACATTCTATTTCTCACAGAGACCTGGATTTCCACCAATGTCACTGACATCAAACTGCATGTTTCTGTATGTTCAATGTACCAAGCATACCTCTGCTGTGGACGCAACACACACGGTACCCAAGAGGTCTCTGGGCCGTTGGTGACCTTGCGGTGATTACCGTGCTCTCCACAACTGCACAATCTCGGACAGGTACCCTATATCATATATCCAAGATTTTTCTTTAGGACTCGCTGGCGCTACTATTTTCTCTAAATTAGACCTAGTACGCGCCTATTATCACATCCCAGTTGCCGAAGAGGACATTCCTGAAAACAGCCATTGCAACACCTTTTGGACTTTTGAGTTCACAAAGATGCTCTTCGGGTCCCGTTATGCGGCTCAAACGTTCCAGCGATTCACGGACGAAGTGGTTGTGGATTGCCTTCCGCATACGTTCACATCGACGATGTTTGATCGTTAGCCGCTCGAACGAGAGCACTTTCTCATCTTCGTGCTGTTTTCGACCGTTTCGCGCAATATGATATTAAAATCAACATCGACAAGTGTGCCTTTGGAGTCAGTTCATTGGATTTCTTGGGACATCGCATCGACCAAACCGGCATCACACCTCTGCCAGATAAAGTCGAGTCTATCTCGAATTTTTCGATCCCCACTACGATGACCCAACTTCGACGATTCCTCGGCATACTTAACTATTATCGGCGTTTACCCCCATTGCGCGGACATTTTAAAACCATTGACAGACCTGGTTGACTCCAAAAGTGAGTCAATTGAACCCCACACGAAGCCAAAGCAGCTTTCTCAGCAGCAAAGGAAGCCCAATGCCACGCCACTAAGCCATGCTTCACCAGGTGCGATCCAGGAGCCCGCCTCCTTTTCATCACGGATGCATCAAATGCTGCCGTCGGCGCAGTCTTAGAACAATCCGTAAATGGTGAGCAGCAACCTTTGGCCTTTTTTCCCAAAAGCTTCAACCAGCACAGATTAAGTACAGCACCTTTGGACGTGAACTGCTGGCTATTTATTTGGCGATCCGTTACTTTCGACACCTTCTGGAAGGTCGTTGTTGTTGCAAACCGATCACAAGCCCTTGACATTTGCTTTTCACGCCAAACCTGATCGGTACTCCCCACGTGAAATCAGACATTTGGACTACATCTCACAATTCACCACGGACATCCGACACCTACGTGGTGACGCCAATATCGTTGTATGTCGATTTTTAAACCGGCGTAAAACGTATGATCATCTTACTTCAGCAGCTGTCCTGAATAAACCCCGTAACTCGTTCAAAACGCTTTCTTATTCAAGCCGGAAAAGTTTTATCGTTCCAAAAGTAGCAAACCTCTTTATTGCAGTCGTCTCGTGATAGTAAGTGAAAGTTAAACCAAACAACACTCACATGGTCAAGTCTCGCTTCAGATCGATCTTCGTGAAGTCCATTGTGCTGAGTGCACTATGAAGCACAAAGGCATCACCATAAGTTCCACCGACTGACACGTTTGCACATTTACTACGGTTATCTGACCAACAAATAATCCCGTGAAGATTTACCTGTAGTGCACCATGCATCAAACACTACCCCAAAATCTATCGAGGCACTGGTTTGCTAGGCTGCGAAGACCAGTTGCTTGCAAGAATCTTCCAGAACCTACCGAATGCGGACGACTTGGAGGCCAGTGTCCCTGATGGACAGTGTAAACTTCGGATGAATCGCGGTGCGATCGACCCAGTGTTTGCTGCTCGACAGATTTGTCAGAAATATTGGAGATGCAACCAGCTCTTGTACATCTTTTCTTGCATTTCATCAAACCCTTCGATTCCGTGAGTCGTGAGTTGTTATGGACGGTGCTTGGTAAGTTTGGATGTCTAGGTAAGTTCGTCAAGTTCATTAGAATGGTGATGAGTTAAACTGGGTATCGGTGTTCCACTCTATTTGAGTGAAACCTAGATATCTAGTTTCTCTCTTATGCATTACAGTCAGTCATAAGTGGCTGAGATAAACGCCGTAGTACCAGGGGGTATTCTGCAGCTACCAGAGGAGCATCATCACCGAGAGTATCGCACGCGGGGAACGACGAATAGCTCTTATTAGAATTGTGTTTCTGCCACGTTAGTTTCAACCACCGGGCGTCATCTTTATCCTAGACCCGACATTCCTTCGATGACCGTTAATAGCAGCAGACTTTAAGTGAAAAGGATGACAGGACACCCGTTTTTTCCTGTCAAAGCCGGCTGGGTAAACTGATTAACCATAGACTATCAGTTCACTGCTATACGGGAAAGCTCTAAGT
>LOND01001833.1:15885-26218 GCA_014220965.1 Paragonimus kellicotti | reverse complement strand
CTTTTTGTGGTATTCGCCTGTCCAGTCGGTGATTTCGAGTCGAAACGTTCCAACGAGCTTCTACCATTCTTATCGCAGCTCTCTGTAGCCGAACGAACGCATTTCTGTCTTTTTTGAGATCAGAATAAGCAACTGAATTAGCATATTCAAGCAATGGTCAGTCATAACCCCCGTAAAGAGTTGGAAAAGCCTTCTCATTAATTCGAGGAAGCACCCTTTCAGTCTTGACCAGTACAGCTGGTTCTTTTCTAAATGCTTTTCCCTGGTGGAGTGAGAAGGACCAATTGGACGATAGCCTTATACCCAATTTCTTTTACACCCAGTTTGGACACGCACTTCGGTTTGTGCATGGTGTTACGAAGAATCGAGAATCGTTATCAAGAGACATGTATACACGCTTGTAATCGTTGATGGGGAAACGTTACTCCATCGGCCATTGCTTAATTGCATCGAAGTCAGCTCGCAAAGTATTGGAGTCATGGGGGTTCCAGATTTCCAAGTTATCCGCATAGAGAAGAGAGTAACTGGGAATCCTCTCCGACAAATCATTGATGCCAGTTAAAAATGGTAGTGAACTAAGAACAGATCCGTTGAGACTGATGCGAGGAAGAGTTAGCAGAGCCGGCTTCAACACGAAAGGTTCTGTCACTAAGAAACTAGGCGATCCGGCGGTGGATATCACCTCCGATCCCGCATACCTTCATTTTCCGTAGAAGTGGGCTTTGTGGTACCTGGTCAAACGCTTTAGCAAGATCGAAGAAAATGGCTTCTGAAATAAGGCCGTGATTTCTAGCATCCGTTAAAGTGTTCATAAGAAGCAGCATGTTCCTTACGCAGGACCTATTTAATAGGAATCCGTGCTGGGATGTAGGGATGAGAGTACTGTCTAATAGGTACTTTAAGACAGCTCGTTTAAGGAGACGCTCTAAGATTTTGAACGGAATGCTCGTTAGACTGACTGGTCGATAACTGACAGTAGAGTGCCAATCAGCCGACTTATAAGCAGGGATGACGTTAGCTTCTTTCCATTCTTTGGAAATGATACTAGCAGGAAGAGGACGTGAACCGTCTCCAGGTATTTGACCACCGATGTCTGCGTTCAATCGCTCGTATCGGGTGGCACCAGCGAGTAAGCAACGAGGAGGTTAGGAAGCGGGTGTTTGGCACTGATTGTCAAACGAGTTTTTTGTTCAGTCGCTACATTTGCACAGACTTAGATGGTTAGGTCATGTACTAAGGATGCCAGCTAGTCGTTTGCCACACCGAGCACTGTTTGCCGACGCTGCGGCCGACTGGTGGACAGATGATGACCTGGCGTAGACAAATGAAATCGTTCACGAAGGGGTTGGTCACTGTAGATCGGGTTCCGTTTGAGGGTCCCTATTTTGAGCACTTTTGATTGCTGTTGGAGACGATGTTGATAGGTCTCTGGTTTGTACTGACTGCGCATTCTGCGAAGCGGTTCAACGTCTTCGGGCCGAGTGAGCTGTCTCTTCTTGGCAAATAGTCTCGCACGGCCATCAAGAAGTTGGCGAATCCCTCTTGGGAGAAGAGAACGAGATGAGCTCATTACCATCTTAAGTGGAACGTACGATAATCCAGCCTTATGTAACGTGCGTTTTGTACGTTGGTAGTCAGAGGCAACTAAATTGGCGACCATATAGAGCTGCGTGAGATGATTTCTCATATTGTTAGATTGAAATTGCGGACCAGCTGCTCCACAGATCACATTTCTGTTCGTCAAATTCTGGAGCGGCGTCGTGTGCACCGCCGGCCAAGTAGCTCTCTCTCTCTCTCAAAACGTAAAGCGAACTTGGCACATAATATTTTATGATCGGAATCTACCCAGGTGCTCCAGATTGACTTGCAATCTTGGAAACAGCCACGCCACCGATAGCTGACGATCATGTGGTCTGTCTTTGTCCAGGGTTAACTTGGCAATGGTGTTCGAATGCTACCACAGGTACGTTCTGCGACGCCTTCGTTGACCTGAAGCAGACTAAACACCCCGACGTCGTCATACTAGTCGGTCTCTAATGTTCAACTCGGTTGTCTTCAGAAAAGAGCTGGCTGGCTGGGTGGTATGTTTGGTGTCCGGACACAACGCACTAGCAATGGCGGAAGATTGCTACAGCTGTGCGTATGTCGTGGTACCTGGCTAAACGTGTGAGCTAGCTCAGCGCCACTGGACGGGTCTCCAGGCTGTGTTGGAGAGCAGCCTTCCGTGTGAGGACTAACTGCGAAGTAAACGGGGTTCCCCGGGAGAATACCCAATCGGGAACAATGTGCTGTCGTACTACAAAGGCGTGATTGATTCACGATTGGCAGCCGGGTCTCTTATAAAATGTCACAAGCTCTTTGGCAGTACTACGACATGGCGTATGTTACCCTGCCAAACGAGGGTTTCAAATATTTCAACCGGTGAATATGGGCTCCCAGACAGCGTGCTGTTCGTCTGGTGTGCAGTTTACGTGGCGTACGGACACCCCCACCAGTTCGGTCACCGGACTCTGGCAACAGGAGAGAATCGTCGCGACAGCCCTGTCGGTCTGGAGCTTGATGTATACTATGTGTCATAGACGCGAGTCTACGATTTTAGCACCATTATTCACTTGATCTCATCTCGGGGTCTCTGGTGACGCCGAAGCTGAAGTCTCATGGTCAAGCTGGAGTGGGAATCGCACTGAGTTCCAGAGCAGAGCAATGTTTGCTCGATTGGATCCCAGTGAACAGTCGCTTGTGCGCTGTCAGACTCAATACATCGGTAAAAGTCTGTCGACGCAAATCAGAAAGACGTTGTGTATTCATCATATCGGCGTATGCTGCAACGGCCGGCCGTTTGGATGCTACCAAGGATAGTTTTATGATGTCCTTGTTGACATTCTGCAGCACACCATGTATTTTGATTTTCTCATACTTACTGACGTCCTGAGTCCGTGCATTCGTTCATTCA
This sequence comes from Paragonimus kellicotti, assembly GCA_014220965.1. Taxonomy (NCBI): domain Eukaryota; kingdom Metazoa; phylum Platyhelminthes; class Trematoda; order Plagiorchiida; family Troglotrematidae; genus Paragonimus; species Paragonimus kellicotti. The sequence continues at coordinate 23,265 of LOND01001833.1, read as the reverse complement.
TTCATTCATTCATTCATTCATGACGGCCTCGAGTCTTACCAGAAGGTACTGCGACTCTGGCCGTAGCCCATGTAAGCAATGACGTTAAGTGACCTAGGCGAATAAAAGTTTACTAAAATGGTTAAAAATTACTAACAAGATTGGAGGCGAAAGAACTGGAAATGGTGTCAGTGCAGGCATACCGCTGGTTGTGGCACATTATCATCTTAGATAGCGTTTCTGACCAGCGATTTAAGTGGTCACAAGGATCACAGCCGGGCAGGCGGCACCTGCCCAGTATTCAGTGGAACACTCGAGGTGTTCATTTTTCGTGACCACGTTTTTGGTTGGCCATCACGCGGTTTTACCTAACTGTCGGTGATCTCAGTACACAGTGGTCAGTATGGCAAACACTGGGCTGCCGTACGCAGTATGTGACCCAACCATAGCAGTCTGTGCGACGTGGTTAGATGACTGATTGCCCACTTATCTCGAGCGTTCCGGACTACATGCCGGCAAATGGCCGCATTACTCACGCGATCAGTCCACTTAATGTGGGCTAATTGGCGGAGACAACGATGATCAAATACAGCAAGTCTGCTGATATCTTCCTTGCGAACAGGCCACGTTTCCGAACCATAGAGCAAAACAGAACTCACATCTTATATACCCTTGCTTCTAACGAAAACCGAATTTCTTTTTGATGCCACATATGACGCAGGTTGTGCTTTGAAGGTGAAAGGGACGTTCATTATTCATGTTGTTCGGCACGGTCTTCATGTCTTCCGAAAAGGGACTAATCAAGACAGTATCATCCACATTGTCTGTCGGCTACCTCAGCGTTAGGAAAATTTCCAACACTAGGCTTGTTGGCGTCCCAAATCACATGTTCTGGAATGTTGTTCTGGACAAATTCAAACGCACAGGTGGAGATATGACATCTCTGGCGAACGTCACAAGAAGTCATGTATACCCGAGACAGTTGTCTGTAAGTTCTTACGCTGCTTGGGGAGTGATTATGCAGTGATCTCGCCATATTAATGTATTTCTCTGGTACTCCATTGCAAAGAAATTGATTCCAGAGAAGGTTGTGAACAACTCAATGGAAGGCAGTCTTTAGATCTGATAAGACTTCGACCCTTGGCGTTCCAATATCGTTCGCAGAGTAAAAATGTCGTCAACGCAATTTCAAACAAATGGTAATTCTGTTTGTTCTTCACGTATCTGAATTTCCTAGAATTCAGTGAATTGACAGTATAATGCCAGTGAGTCACCTAGACGCAACAGGCATTGCTTTATCAGTGGTTGCCACGTAGACTTTGGAACTCCCTTTTAAAACGGATACTACTGTTGATGAGCACCGTTTGGAGGGACTAACTATTCCATACACTGTAGCCATTCGTAAAAGTGTGACTAGCGTAAAATTATTAAACACCGAATCGCAAATAAAATGTTTAAAAGTGTAGGTTAATGTGGAGCATGAATAGTAGCCACCGCTATGCTGTTGACAAACGGTTTCGCACTGTGGTTTCTGAGCACATACAAATGGCCATTGGACAATGAAGCTTGGGCATATTTGCGAACTTGAGGATTGTGAACATTCGTGACAGAGTATCCCCTTGTTTTGAATCACGAGAGTTTCGGTCAGTCGATGTGTGAATTTTAACTGGATGCAACACGATACTAGACACTTCTGACTCTTTTTCAATTCATTCAGTGATTATAAGGATCAGGATAACATTATTGTTAGTTTATCAATTTATTTTCTCATATGTATTGCCGAAACATTACGTCGTCACTTTTACTGATTTTCTACCTTTAGGAATTTCGTTTTTGCCGCGGAAAATGTCACAAAGCATTTAAAAAACATCGGAATCCTCGCAAAGTCAAGTGGACAAAAATAGCTCGAAAGTGCTTAAAGAAAGAACTCACAGATGATCTTTCACAAACTTTTGAGAAAAAACGTAATACTCTTTTACGGTATGAACGGGATACCTTGCTGAAAACTGGTAAGTGGAAACAAGGTCCTTTTATTATTGCGTATCTTAGTGGAAGCCGTACCGAAAGTTCTAAGTATAAAACAAAAACGTGAAGATGCGTATATTCGCAAACGTCTAATGAAAGGTATTGCACAACGCAAGGCTGAGGATGTGAAACTGGTAAACACACAGATGCACTTGATAAGAGCACCGAACGGTATGTCTCTGTTTCACCGTGTGCATCGTTAATCTGCGTCCCATATTTCAGCGAGAGTAAAGAAAAGTACAACTGATACCAGCGGCTCGTTGGCATCCGACATTTCGATGGACTATCAAAGTGCGTTGGAGGAATCGATGAGCAAACTGGAGACAGAAGTTGAGAGGGAAAGTGCCAAACCATTACAGAAGTTACCGATTAAAAAGAAGCAGAAGCTTTTGGCCAAACTATGATTTGATTGTTAACTTGTACAGTCATTCCTTTATTCCAAATTCATCTTACTGGATGAATGAATACCTTCTGGCAGCTTATTTTTTTTTACTACCGTATAGGTTTCGGGTGCACCGTTGATTGTTTGACGATACTGCACGAACATGATTGTTCGCGTATCAATTAAACTGAAAGATAACAAGGTTGTACACTACTTAACACCAGAAAGACTGGCGTCTAGTGCTCCTTTCCGAAGGAGGCTGGCTCAATAGTCTATGAGAATGCACGAGCTGCGATCACTTGTGGGTTGTGTTCAAATTATATTACTCAACATACCTTCTTGCCCATCAGCAGTTAATCGTCTCATTAACTCGACAAAATGTTGAAATTCACAGTTCAGTGACAAATCAGTAGAAATAGCAGATCAATTTGATTATGAGGTATTTGTTAGATGCAAAAACTGCCCTACCGGGTTTGTGGAAATGTGCCGTAAATTTGCGTTTCAGAGTTGAATGGGATTTTGACATAGCATCGTAACATAGTGCGGATTTAGCTCCTACTAGAATACCGCAGATATTCCATATTGTCTGTTTCCTAATAATTTTACCTCCTATTCACTTGCTTATTTCAACCGTCTTAACTATCTACGAAGCAACGCGAAGCTTTGATAACAAGCACTTTTGTATTGTAGACAATTTTACATGCTCCTTCAGTTCATGCGTCCACTGCCAGGATTATATCGAAAATTCACTGCTGTCATTTGCTGTGCAAATCTTTTGTTTTAATTCTGGTTTACCGTTTTTCTTTTTACATGCGATTTTACTTGCCTATCACAGTTTGTTCGCTGATCGATGTAGTATGCCTAATTACCAGCCTTATAGTTGAAAGAGTTCGGCATCCCTACTTGACTAAAACCTGCTGAGTCCGCGCGAAGAATGTCAAGAGAGCGTATGAGTTCAACTACCGGTATCCCCAAAATATTAACAGCGTGTGTTACGAAGACCGTTTTAGTAGTGGCGTAGTTCGCTGATGTGTTTTTGAACCAGACAGACGTTTTGGACCACTCAGCGTGATGGTCTCCTTTGACGGACCTCTCTGGGTCGCTCGCCATGTTGTGCTCTGTTGATGTGTGATTGTTTAGGTTAGAAGCCATAGTCTACTGGTAAGTGCGTGAGAGCTCTGCAAAGGGTTTTCAGCAACTCTATTTGGACATTGATTTCGACGTCAGTAACTAGACACGTTAGCTTGGGTGACGCTGTAACGAAGTTAATTGCGTGAATGCTGCCAGTGTGTTCTGCAAATTATTTTCCAGTTTTCATCCTTTTCTATACCTTTGTTATGGAATTAATGTCTTTCGCTTACAGCCGACCAAGCGTGGAAATATTGAGTAGTATTCCTCTATGACAGTCCATCGTCAGTCATAAGCATGCCAACGGGAGTTTGGAAGGATTCTGCAGTCCCTCCCCTATCTTTCAATTTTTACTAAACAAAATCCTGGTAACCTTTTTATTCGACTCCGAGCACAGGAGTATATGGGTGTTCACAGGAATTACATTTTGAGTATGCGGATGACATTGTCCTAACTTTTGCTGTTTTATCGTCACCTGTAAGCATTATTCAGGGATTATTGGTTTCATTAGATTGGTATCATCCCTGGCTGATTATCCACTCGTTCAAAATGAACCATGTGGTTGGTTGATGTTGGTTTTATGTTTGTAAACTGCATAATTTTACTATTCTTAAGACCTCACGCATGCCTAACCGCTTGATGTTGTACTGTCGGATGTGGTGGGGTATGTTAGGAATTGTGTATTTTCTGGCAGATTGTTCGATGTGATTAATAGTCTAAGTGGCACCTGCTAACTCACGCCGTATGGTGGAACACCACGTTAGCGGTAATGGGATTACCGACCGGTTTACGAGACGGGGAGAATTTGCCAACCTGTTTACATACTAGCCTCGTTTTGCAGGCTTCCTAAGCTTGGACACTTTCCGCTTATATCAACTAGTCGCTTTTCAGAACGTGTCTTGTTTGCAGATGTTGACTTTTGATGGAGGCAACACTCTGCTTACCAGTACACGACCTGAGTACAGCGCCTAGTAACCTTACTTCAATGAGGTATTCCCGATGCTACTGCTGGGATCCCAGCTTGTCCTGCCTGCCTTAGGAGTGACTTTCTCAGATATGGCGAAACACCGCAGTCATTCTCTTTCGCGTTGTGAGATTCAATGATATTCTACTCAGTTTTTCCCTCCCTAGTTGTTCTACTTTTTGTGATTATTAACCTCTCACTCTTTTCAGTACATTTTGTTGTGGCACTTTAGCCAACTAATTTTGACTGTTTCACCTGATGTACTTCTGATGTATATCTTGGTCAGCTAGGGGAGAGTGTCAACTATGCGCCATTTGAAAGTGTGGATTTTTCGTGCCTGTGTGAACGAATACTCAATGGATTCTCGGTCTGTGTCAAGGGAACGGTAGCTAGAGACTTTGGAAAAGATTGCGGTTGTTTTCAACGGACCCACTTTTGTGTGGGACGAAGTGTCGTTCGAGTACTTTCCGACGGCATATACCATGCTCCGTAAGTATGGTGTTGGCTATGTTGTGGTTGTATGCAGTGTCCTTCATATATAACTACAAGATGTTCGATAAGTGTTTGCATGAGATATTCTGCGGGATGAATGTATATCTTGCACTTTTTAGTAGTAGGACGTGTTATCTGTTGTCGCAAGTTTCTTCAACATAAATGTCTTCGACAGTGCCTGGTGGTCATCTCCAGCCAACGTAACCAAGTATGACAAACAGGTGTCAAAATTTGTTTCGCCAACCTTGCGGCAAGTGGTAAGAACAGATGTGCATCTTCACAGGATTACCCGAATAACTTATTACTCTGTCGTATTGTTAGAGAAGTAGGCCATTTAGAGGAGTCCTTGAGGGTCGGGATATTTTGATTGGTTCTGCTAAGCTCTGCCAAGACAGATTCTTGGTCGGTCATCGCCATCACGACATCTCACTGTGAATCACCATCGATACAGTCGTAATTGGAAATCGGTTCGTTTGGGAATCACGAGCTTTCACTACAATTCTAGGCTTTACGTGTACTACCCTGTGGTCACTAATTAATCTGGCTTCCATAATTAAGTGAACTACTAATCTGTTGTAAACGACTGAATTTTACACTCCGTGATGCTGAAACGGATGTTTTTGGAACATGGATGAAGAACGAACCGTCAATCGGTTGAATCAATTTAGTTGGTTGAAATTAAGTAAGGCAAGGTTGAGTAATGGTCCATTATAACCTTGGAAGTGGGTGGGAACAGGGGAGTTTGTGGGAGTCCGTCACAACGAGACTGGACCTTGACGTGGTGTGACGGCTTGCGCATCTCGATGACCTATTGGGCTAAACTGGACGGTGTGATCACCACACCGATAGAGTCACTCATACCAGGCAGGCCAATGGGTAGAGGTCTGACAAACCAGTCTCCTGGTCCTCCAGGTTGGGGGTTGGAAGAAGGTTGGCATCTTTTTCCGGAAAAAGTACCAGTTCTGGTACATTGCCACCCAACCGCTGCCTTGCGGTACAGGCTTTTGAGCCAAAGGCTTTGGTTGAGAAAAAGCCATTCAGAAAGCAGGTAGTGTAGCATGCGGCACAGGGGTACATGGGGTAAACAAACATTGGATTTCAGAGAAATCCCTGGAGTTGTTAGAAGCCAGACGGAAGGTTCCTCCTGGTAGTTCACACAAGTCTAGAAGAGATATCCGTAGGAAACTGAAACGTAGTCTAAAGGCTGATCGTGAGGCTTGGTTAGTGGAAAAAGTTAAGGAAATGGAAACCGCATTTGCCTCAGGGAACATCGGTAAACTGTTTAAGCTGATCCGTGCCACTGGTCCCAGGCGACCGTCGGTCAGTGAAGCTATCAGCGAGGTAGATGGTACACTAATCTGTAATAAGTCCAGAAGGTTAGAGCGTTGGGCGGAACACTTTGAGGGTCAATTTAGTTGGCCTGCTGCTTCTATTGCGTTGCCGCCACAAACTTGTAGCACCCTGGTCGGTAGATTTGGAACCACCCACTGAGACTGAGGTTCGCAATTGCCTTTCGTAATAGGGCTGCTGGCCCAGATGATCTCGTGCCGGCACTTTTCAAAGAAGGTGGAGAGGCGTTAGTAGAGGCATTGACTCAGTTGTTTCAACTTGTCTGGACGACGGAGACCATCCCTCCGTGCTGGGGTCACTCGATAATAGTTCCCATATTTAAGAAAGGAGCCCGGGGCTCTTGCGAAAACCATAGAGGGATTAGTTTGACCCCAGTCATTTCAAGGGTTCTAGCATCATTATACTTCGTCGACTCACTGCAGTTCGGGAAGTAAACATTAGGGAAGAACAGGCTGGGTTTCGCCCTGGGCGGGGTTGTATAGATCACATTTTCACCCTTCGCCAAATTCTGGAGCAGCGTCATGTGTACCGCCGGCCAACAATCGCCATATTCCTCGACTATAAAGGTGCGTTTGATTCGGTGGACCGATCTACACTTTTAGAGTCGCTTAGACGTAGGGGTGTACCGACTAAGTATGTGAACATACTGTCGGCGCTTTATTCCCATACCTCAGCTCAGGTTAGGGTTTACGGTGAACTGTCTGACAGTTTCAGCACCAGGAGCGGCGTACGTCAAGGCTGTCCCCTTTCGCCATTTTTGTTCAATTTCGTCATAGACGAAATAATGGAGGACTGTCTGCGGCACTCAAATGATGCCGGCGTGGACCTCCTACCTGGTGAAAGACTGACTGATCTTGATTATGCTGACGATAAGGTATTGCTGTTTGACAATTTTCAAACGGCACAAACAACACTGGACGCTATTTCGCGTTCTGCTAAGTACTTCGGAATGCGCTTTGCAGCCTCAAAATGCAAAGTGCTTTCTGCAAGATTGTTGTGATTACATAGATTTAGTGTTAGGTAATGAAGTCATGGAGGTTGTTGACTGGTTTGTATATCT
>LOND01001832.1:4229-18679 GCA_014220965.1 Paragonimus kellicotti | reverse complement strand
CCCAGTCAAAGTATCATCTTGTAGACAGGTATTGTTAGTACATTTTGTTAGGAACCTAACAGTCTTGCTAGTCAATAGATGTTTTCCACAAATATGCTGATAACCTGCTATCAGCCAGTTGGTATTGCTGAACTGATATGTGATTCTGACATTAAAAAACAAGCACACACATCTGTTCTCCTAAAGTTTTGGCAAAAGCAGAGCGTAACTAAATATGGGGTAGTTTACTCTATTCCCAAGATTATTGTAGTCGATACATGCTCTGGGGTTACATGGTTTCATGAATGGCCCCATATTAAAGCAAGCTCAGTGGTTCGTTTACAGTCAGTTTTTCAACTGGATAAGCGTTTTTCCTCATTAGACTTCACGAGCGGCGATTAGTCAGTAGAATATCTAATGGTTACCATACCTAAAAAGAGGACAGACTATTGCATCGATTATTCATCCTCTCTTCTGGGTGATGGAGTTAATGATTACTTGGAGTGACAGGCTTGATTGAGTTGGGACAAAACGATCACTTACTGTCCATGTTAATAATTGTTTACAGTCAGTAGAGAGGAAGAAAGAGTTTCTCTCGAGAAAACACACTTCCCGAATTAACGAGTATGTTATGTTTACTTGTATAAGAAAATGACATGTAATTGTCCAGGAAGAATAGGGCCTCGGGTTGTTCACGAGTACAAATCAGTACTCAGTATTAGTATCACGCTTTCTGTGCCATAGAGCTGCTGCTGATTGAGAATCGGCAAGGCAGGATTGCAAATTTGGACTTCATTTTTCTAGAGTGTATTGTATTCACAAAATTTGGAGTTCACTGTCCACATAAAACGGCCGCTTGGAAGGATTTAGAGATGCAGGCGTACAGCATAGGCTGGGTGGTATTTATCACACTGCAAAACTCTGCTCTTCCAAGTTTTTACATTGGTTGAAACGATCAACTAGAAGACAGTCACAACTCATTAATTCCTCCATGCATAACGTTTATGAACGTGACTGTGCATCACAGTGGCCAGGGCAGTCATAACAGTAGCAGGGAGTATTCTAGAAGGAAATAATCGTAAGAGAAACGGGGTAAAACAAACAGTTCATCAAAAGTAAATAAAATAGTCACCAATGCCGCGGAAACAAGCAGGTTTTTCATTTTGGGTAGCATTCATCATCAGCGATTTGAGTGAACACGAAAGTCCCAACCAGACAGACGAAACCTACTCATTTCACTTAAATTGAGAGGCATGATCTCCATACGTCATAGAAACACCCCTGTCCAACTACCTTGTGATTTTACCCAGCTGCCCGTGGTTTCGGTAACTAGTTCCTGGTACGTTAAACGCTTCACTAGAATACATTACACAACACAACACAAGTTGTTTACCACACATTATCGTACTAGGCGATACCTTTTCCTTGACCTGTCTACAGTGATGAAATTTGACAGGACCTTAGCCCGAGTCAGTGATATCTTCCGGATCAGCGTCGTGCGCAAGCCTGACCACCAATTTCCAACTGTTGTTGAAAAAGGTCTTTCCATTAGCTACTTGGTACATTTAAATCCTAATGAAAATGAAGTTTTGGTTGTGAAACCTCTCTCTCTGCACAATACCTTACTTGTTTTTGTGGGGTCGGTCATATTACTCGCAAGAGTAGTCATTTGACTGAATGAGCCAATGAAACTCGCCTCACTATCACGCTTCAGTGTTATCAAAACTTACGTTTTGTTTCATCATCATCATCATCATCATCGGCACTCCTGTCATTACCGTTAACCACATCGGGAACATCGGTACTATCAGCAACCGCAGTTTTCTAACACTACCGAACCGATCCCTGTTATAGTGAGCTGACAAGAGAGAATGAAACGGCAAAGGAATTCTAGGGTAATGTTACTCATATAATCAGATTGTAGAAGTTTTTGATGTTAATTTTACGACGTCGTTTTTCGATTTACTCTTTTTATCGTGTGGGTCTTGTTCATCGCTTTTGTTCCTGAGGACTGTGTTCTAAATTCAGCATGTGTAGTACCAATTCCCTGCCGAATCCTCTCGTCAGTTTTAACCTCGATTTACTACCTGTGTCTACTTTGTTAACAGCGATGACAGAGTTATCTGGAATGCAGATGACAATCACGACGAGTCACTAAAAGTTTGATCGTAGCTGTCGCATTCCCATAGACTTTTTAGTCGCCTAGAAGGTTTATTGAGGTCGTGGATTTCGACCTGTCTGGAAGTCCTAATCGTGGGTTATCGATTGGAGTTAACAGACAGTAACTGTGTCTCCCGTCGAGGCGATCGGGCAACCTGATCATTACTCACAAGCGAAAGTGGTTGAGCGTTCACATATGATAATTCGGTCGTGCCTAATGTGAGGTCAATGGCGCAGTGGTAAACACGGTTGCCTCATGAAAGCGTGGCCGGAGTTCTAGTCCCGGCAGTGGCAAGGATATGCACTACTGACGAGCTCTAATGAGAGCGAAACTCGAGTCTAGTGCTTCTTTTCGAAAGGGGCCGACTGGATAGTCTATGGGAATGCGACAGCTGCGATCAATTGTGGGTGATGTTCAACTTGAAATTAACCAAATCCCCTACTACTCATCAACAATCAAAATACCGCTCGACAAGTCAATGATTTCTGTGATTTCAACTTGGAGAGAAGTCCTAGTCGAGGGGTCATCGATTGGAGTTAACAGACAGTAACTGTGTCTCCTCTCGAGGCGATCGGGCAACCTGATCATTACTCACAAGCGAAAGTGGTTGAGCGTTCACATATGATAATGGCGCAGTGGTAAACACGGTTGCCTCATGAAAGCATGGCCGGAGTTCTAGTCCCGGCAGTGGCAAGGATATGCACTACTGACGAGCTCTAATGAGAGCGAAACTCGAGTCTAGTGCTTCTGCTGTTCGAAAGGGGCCGACTGGAAGTCTATGGGAATGCGACAGCTGCGATGTGAGTGATGTCCAATTCGAGATATTTTTTTAATTTATATCGATCGGGTTAATCAATCGACAACCGAAAACAGTTGGGATGATTGAACTAACTTCATCCGACCTCACACGGTCGAGCTATGATGAACGAACAGCTGCCGCTTAACAGTTGTCAAATACGTTTGATCTACTCGACGAACTCGCTACACGGAACGTTGAAAGATCAGCGGTGGCCACAGATGGCCAGATAGGTCGCAACTGAGCGGAACTGGGGTCTTCTTACCTGTTCCTATCCAGACCGGTTGTTTTTCCCCGTTTTACCAATCGAAGTTCATAAACTTAAACCGTTATTAATTGAACATTACCTACAGCTGATAGCAACTCACGTATTCGAATTGGCCTTTCGGTTAATCCGCTTCGAAAGGAAGCACTAGACTCGAGGTTTGGCCGCATTGAAACCCGTCAGTAATGCGCACCCAAGTCTGAACCGAAATTTGTAGTCCGGCTGTCCTGTGTAAGACCAGGGTCTTAGCCACGATAGCAGTGACCTCACAATGGGGATAATCTAATAGTCATATTCAAGCTCTCATTCAAAACATTGTGTGAATAGTGTTCAGCTTGTCCGATCCTTTCGAAAGAAAAATAAACAAAATTAATGTGTTTACTCCAATTGATAACCCCTTTCTTGGTTAGGCTGAAGAGGCTTTGAGTTAATTAACTGAGCAATGCTTAATTTGCTAATTGAATTCTGAGGATTCAACCTGTTATCAATTAGTCGGTCTAAACAAATGTCAAGTCATAAGACTCACACACATTTTGCTGAACATTCACAAATGAACAATTAAATAACCCGTGGAAAAGCCAAAGACTGACTTCACTTTTCAGACTTCTGGTGAGCAAAAGAAGAGCGAATAACGAATCAAATGATTTCACAACACTGAGTGAATTTACGTTTGTCATTTAACGATTACGGCAGATCACCAGTTGTTTGTCACATGTTTGCCCCTTGTCCATTAGATTGATGTCTGGTTTCTAAGCAATCTTTCAGATGTTTTGTTATCTCCCACAATGTCAGTTTACTCTTACATGCACTGTTGATTTGACTGACCCTTCCAATTAATTCTAATGGACCCGGTGTAATCCTCATCTATTGTTCTTTTTGAGTAGTTCAACGAAGAACCAGCTGTGTGTAAGCTTTCCTGGTTTCCTCTACTCATCAGTCTTCCTACATGACTACTATGATTTTCTTGAATGCTCAGTCACTTAACGATCATTCAATGACATGGATTAGTAATGGCAAATAACTCTGTTGAAGAAAACCGTGTAAAAACAATTGTGATCATCAGCAAGAGTAATATGTCAGTGATTCCTATTGGTACTTGACTGGCATACGACGATTGAGGAGAAAAAGTTCTACCTTAGAGATAACAGTTTGATAACAGACTGGAGTTGGTTTCTAAGACCTTTGTCCAAACCTACACACTCAATGGAGAGGTGACTTCATTTATCAAATAGATAACCGAAGTATACGTGATGGTAAGACGGTGTATGTGTTCTTGAGGTTTTCGTCACATCGCCTCGGTAACTACCACAATTTTTCACATAACGACGGCAAAATTCACACCACTGAACCCGATTAGCCAGCATGTCCCAGAGGGGCAGCTGAGTCGCACAAATCTATTCCAGAGATACCAGTTTACTGTGATTGATATTGTCCTCTAGAATGTCTCATGTCGGATACAAATAACCTGATGCATCATCACAAATTGCGGGTGATCACTGACATTTCTAACAATCTAACTGTGTTCAGAAGCTGGTTGAATGAATCTGATCGATTCCCGCAGCTAAAATCTAGTCTTTTAAACTTCTGGTTGTTTGTCCGCCGATACGACTCGACAGCGAATACAAGCAATGAGTTCCAAACAGGTTATGTATTTAACCATTAATGACCAGATTACGTAGCTGTAACCTAAACCTGCACTAATTGCGGTCATAAAAATACAACCCTCAAGTTCTTTTTACCCTATATATACACTAAACTGAAAAATACTAATCTGAACTTGGCTATACGACCTCTAGTTTCACTCTCCTTACTGCTGTGGTACATCTTCCTAAGTGCGCAAGTCAAACAACGACATACAAAACCTCATTGTCTAGATTTGTTAGAATTCAGCACAGGCAACATCCTTATATATTTGGTCAGCGTGTCCATGAGTCCAGATGATTACCTAATGTGAATCTATCAACCAAAACAAGTGTACCCTGATAGACGAGAAATCCGTCGGCTGTTGGTTGGCACAACGTCTATCGTCGTTATCTGTTTTGATGAAGTATAAAAATCTAATCTACACCTCCTCATCCATGAAGGAACTCTGCCTGTCTCGCATTAATATTTGTTTTCTCAACAAGATGACAAAGTATGGCAAGTACAAAAAACCTGGTTATGGTGGAAGTTAGACTAATGTACTCATAGCTCTCTCAGATGTGTTCTGCACCTTTCTAGAGGGTAGAAACCTCAAAGGACTAACCGCCTTTTGGAAAGTATGTTCTAAATTCCCTGGACAAGTTGGAACATATGAGTTATGACATCTGACAATCCAGCATCCACTTTTCGGGCCAGAATTGTAGGGGACCGTCTGAGCCAGAAACAGTGAAAGGCTGCAAAGGCGTGATCTAATCGAACAACCAATCAGAAATATGGAACAGCCTATCGATTGGCGGGAACATTGATCTATGACGCTCTGTGTCTGACTGAGCACTGTATATTAATGCCTTCGAATGGGTAATGCATCAAGGGGAACTGTAACATCGATCGATCTGTGTTTGATCGAACAATATGGCAATGTGCAGAATTCTTATGAGATCACGTTAGATTGTGGCATAGTCTTTGATTTCATTTTATTTTGGAAATAAGACGTAAACAGCAAACAAGATGACAGTCAGTGCCAGTGGATATTACGCGATTTCATTTTTGAAGTAATTGTTTTGAAAAACATACTCACCGAGAAATAAAAAAAATTACATATGGAGTTCTCTGACCGGTCAGGTTGGCAATCGTTCGACAATAGACTGGAGTCAAAGGATCCTGGATACAAAAACACCGCGTATTGATTTTGGAGGAGATGTGAGTGAATTGAGACCCTGAGTGAAAAAATTAGATCACATATCTGAAGGAATTCATTCTCGAAACACAACTGTTCCTCGAAGAAGGACGGAAGTACATTCTCCGGAGATCAGACACACGAGATATTACCGCCTCTAGATGTATTGAGTCGCTGTTAACGTGCGTCAGTGAAGTCGATCCAAACGACTGAGGTTTGACTAACATCGTTCCCATCTTCCAGAAGGGTTCATGGACTTCGTGTGCAAGTCACGGATGGATTAGCCTGGTTAGTAGTTCGTGGAAGTTTCTCGCAGCCAATTGTCTATCGAAGATGGGTGTGTCCAAGAACTACGTGAAAAGTATTTACATTCAGACCTCGGACTGTGTTTGGGCTTACTGCAGTGTATTTTTGACCTTTAGCATCTCAAGCGGGATGTGATATGGTTGTCCAGTCTGCCCTTTCCTATTCAAGTTCGTAAAAAAACAAGATCCTAAAGCGTACCCTGACAGATCACGGAAATGACGGCTCTGAAATGCTCTCGTGCATTTGTTTTTGAGGTGCAGAGTATGTGAACGATATCACACTAATCTGTGAATACTCACAGCGAGCCCAAAACATCTTAGGCAGATAAGAGGCTTTGGTCCGTCAGTATGTTATGTCTTTGTATCTACTAAGGGCAAGATGCTGGTTCAAGAGTGGCAGGGCTCCGCGCCTGCTCTCACTCTTGGTGATGAACCGTTGCAGATGGTCGAAAAGCTCGTGATCCTCGGGAGCTGTATCATCGCTGGTAGAATGTCTAATGAAAGTACAGATCACATAGCAAAGGTTCGTACGGCGTTTGTCAATTTACGCCCTCTGTGGCGCCAATATGATCTCAGTAATTCTGCAGGAAGCAGAGTATGCAATACCATCGTTAAAGCATTCCTATTGTACGACCCCAAAACCTGGTCCTTTCGCGCGGACGTTGTTTGTAGACTCTCCGTTTTCGACCATCGGTGTCTCCAAAGCATTAGTGGGGTGTCGTAGGAACACCGCGTCACCAATGACGAAGTTCGACGATGTGTCTTCGGAACCGATAAACTTTATCGACTTTTGGGCATTTTGATCTTGTCTCACAAGTTTTGTTGACTTGGCCACATCTTAAAAATGCCAGCTTACTGCCTGCCACATCGTGCCTTGTTTGTGAGTGGCGGTGTTTGGGCTGGAAGCGGTAGTCCGGTGGTCGGTGTATGATTTGGGTTCGGTGTATAATAATACTCATTGTGAAGCATGCTTTGATAGCACGCTCCCGGCTTCTTAACTGGCATCCGAAGGACACTGGACACCCTTGGTCGAGGACGCTGCCTGATCTAGCGAAGAATAGAGGTCAACGATGCTCGTGTTACGAGGCGTTATGTACATCGTTGTAACTTCTCCTTTCTCGCCTAATTACATTTTTCCTCCCCCCCCCATCTTAGACACTACTTTTTTTTCTTCTCACATTACGGCACGTTTGCCACTCATTGCGGTTTTTCACACGTTAAATATACATATAAGTAATAGAATGATGGCATGCCGGCAATAGTTGTATATAGTGTTGACCATATTTTAGTCGACTCCCGCATGAACTTTGTTTAATGGTCGACTACACAGGAAATTATTTAAATAATCATTTACAAAACTACATTGGTCGTGAACTATTCCGCACTCATATTGAACAAATCGTCGCGTAACATCACCTTTATAAGTTGTTTGTCATTCTTTATGACCAGGTACAACAAAATTCACAGCGTCTTCTTCTGAGTGGATAACAAATCAAATTTAAAATTGTTTTTCATATTTATGAACGAATTTGTGATCTTCTGGTGGCTAAGATTGGTTCTATTGTTGGCGCGAAAGAATGTTGTTGCTCAGGGAAATCTATTCCGAAGCGTCATCTTCCAGACTGCTAAAGTCGCGATATCGTCACTTTTTGCAGATCAATCGAGTATGTTTCTCTATATACGCCACAAACCAACGGCAACCCAAAGGGGGCCTCAAACTTCAGCAGCGTTATACTGAATCCAGAGAACCCATAGATTTTATTTACGTGCAGCATAGATTTATCAACTGAATACGAACGAGTGGAATGTTTGCAGTTTATCCTAGGATATCTACTAGTCCATATCTAGGGAAAAAAAGTGATGGGCACTACCAGAACTTGTCGCCTCTGAGGAAGGCCACGGCTCATGCGACGATACGTTTTGTAGCTTTAAGAAACTCTTGTACAGTGCATCCCTCGTTGAATATCCCTCCAATAGGTTCATATCACCGATAATTCAGAATATGATTACTTCAACGGCCTAATTAGCCGGGTGGTAGAGACATGTCCAGGTATTGCGCTCACATTAAAGAAACGCTCGTACAATCGTCAAATTATATCATGACATGTGAAGTGACTCTGATTAATTAGCCCTCTCCTAACTGCATCAGCCTCGCACCAGAGTGTTTCAATTAGCTTGACCGCCTGTATTTTGCTGACAACGAACTGATAAGCGAACTCTCCGTCTGGGTTCTGTTGCAAATTAAGACAAGCTGCCTAGAAAGTAGAGAAGTCTTCTCCAGCGTTCTGCCCATATCAACTCTGTTCCACTCACTAAAGCTTTGATTTACTGTACGCATTGAATGCTTGATGGGATGAACGGTTAGTCTCGACGTTTCAGTCCCAACGTCCATTAAAATACCAATTTACACGCATTAGGTGCACTCTGACTTGTATATGAGGGATATCGCTTGGGCAGTATGTGAAAACTATGGAACAGTTCTCCAACAGTTGGTTCTAATGACCACCAGCTGTTTCGACTTTTTTGGGTCCTACCAACACCATGCATTGGATTGTAACCCGGACACTGATTTAGTAGACTACGGGTTTGCTATCATCGGGATTGTAGGTTGCGGGACTCCCCGACGTAGTTAGTGTTGATGAAGTCCAACAAGGTTGGAGCAGCCGTCTGCCAATTCACTCATGGTCACTGGGGGCAGCTGTATGCAGAATTCCTCTTCATCCCTTCTGAACCCATGGCCAATGCTTGTTCGTTTACAAGCCAACCATAACCGAGTAATCGATTTCCTCCCATAGGAAATATGAGAAGCAAGAGCAGAAGAAAATCGATCGCTTGTCGGACAGAAATCACGGACTGCAATGGTCAAAATAGTGAGGTCCTTTGACCTCTTACTTATTAGCCGCATTTAAATTAACATGATGGAAGCCAAGCAGTACCCATGCTCCTAAAATCATCTACATTTCGAGGTGCAACAAAGTGACGGAAATGACAGTTGCTTGTGAAACACACGGATGAGATAACTGTATCGGTGGTATGTTGGACCACCAGCACTGTCTGTAGAATAGACAGGCCAGTCACCTCGCAGGTTTCAAAGGATAAAAACCCAGACGATGAATCCCGTGTTCTCCACAAGGTCAAAATTGTTCTCCGAAATAAGGTCTGGCGACCAATCCCCATAGAGTTTTAAGTTCTCATGAAAGTTTCAGGGGATCAAACAGAAGCGGTCTATCCAGATGAGTGGTTCTTTTTGGAGAGTGTATTGTATATAGTTTTTTTTAAATCAAAACGAAATAACAGGTCGAAGTTCGATCCAGAGGTGTACTTGTCTCTTCCATCTTCAGCTTCTGTTAGGCACTAGTTACATGTATAAGACTGAACTGGCAGATGCAGATTAGAGACATTTATTCATGACCTTTCAACTTCACTTCCTGTTTGGTTATGTTTATTAGTGTCGTTTGGTTGATCAACCTTAGCACCATTGAAGTTTGTTGTGAAAAATTCAAATTAGCAGAAACCTATCGAAAAACCTAGGTTGGGTTACTTGAATAATTAATGGGTTGGCACTATGCGGTATCTGCGTAGTATACCATCTGAAAGATGAATAGTTTTTACAGCCTATTCATTCGAATCGCTCAATCACTTCTTCTACAACACATTATTAATCATTAGAGCCAAACATTGTAAGGAGTAAAGATTGTTTATTAATTGTGTGGCTGTTGTACTGAGAGATATTTTTACAATTTGAACCTTGTTAGCTTTCTATGTTATGGTCAGGTAAAACCGTTAATCCACTCCATTTAATAGAACAGGGTTTAAAAGAAGTAGTATAATATACAATGTCAAAAAAGGTGGCTAAAAATAAACATTATTGTCAGACAGCCAGGGTCAGTTCAGTTGCTTTTACGAATAGAATGGCATCATCCTGATCATTACTCACAAGCGTAGTGAGCGTTCACATATGATAATTCGGTCGTGCCTAATGTGAGGTCAATGGCGCAGTGGTAAACACGGTTGCCTCATGAAAGCGTGGCCGGAGTTCTAGTCCCGGCAGTGGCAAGGATATGCACTACTGACGAGTTCCAACAAGAGCGAAATTCGAGTACTGTGTCTTTTTCAAAAAGGACTGACTGGAAAAGCTATGAGAATGTTACAAATTCGATTGAGTATGAGTAACGTTCAATGTATATAAACAAATGCTCAATGAGTGGGACACTTGTTCAACATTCAACGAAACTGACAAAAAGGAACTTAAAAATTATTGCTGATAGAAACAATTTCGCAGCCAGAAAAAAGGGTTTGTCGTATAATCACACATGGTTAAAACCATCCAGTGAGATGTTAACCTAGCGCAATCACAAGAAACCAAAGTGGTATAGCCGATTAAATATATACGGGCTAATGCAAAAATTATTTAAAACACATGCCCTTTAAATTTTGTTTGTCTTCACGGAGTCACGAAGGCTGAAATAGTTCTACCCAAAACACAGGTTGGCAATCAATCGAGCATTAACTGTCGTTTGAAAAATAGCACAGCAGACAGTCAGTCAGTCAACAACAACAGAAACAGAAATTTGCCTTCCGGTCCTATACACACACACCTGACGCGCTTTATTTCCTTGGCCGCACAATGGAGACTGAAACGAAAGTTCAAACGTCACCAAGATCACAGAATCCGATTAATCTCATTCTGGGTAAGTTTGAAAAGTTGACAAGTGGTAGGGTAAAAATGTACTTTTGGACATAATGAGCATTTCAGAACTACAGTGTGTATTTTGCAAATCGAGGCATTCACGAGTAGTAGAGAATTTCGATTGTCTCCATTTTAAGTACCATCCATCCTGGTATGGGAATTTCGCATGCGGACAGATGTTTTCGATTGAATGGTGACAATCTTATGAGCATCCAATATCGATTTTATCAACGGTGACTTTGGAGGTAATTTTGCATCATTATTAACTCGAAACGATATACAAGCTTTAGTGAAACTGGGAGCACGTAACTCTGCTCACATACGAAAGGTGGCAATAGTTACGATAGTTGTGACAAATCAGTTAGGACTTTGTGCAAGGACTACAGACATCGCCAAAAATATTCACGTTAATTCATAGACAAAACAAGAAACACACATGACAGACGCAAATAACTGACTATCGAGATTGCCTCATAGTTATGTTAAACAAGCATGGAGAGCCTATCATGCACTCAAAACGTCTGATCACTTATAGGATCAAATTACTGGAATGCGACCGCACTAAACAACGAGTTCACTTGAACTGTACGGCAGTTAACATATCGTTTGACCTGAGCACACGGAATCTCCCTTCACAATGACCCAAGGTAAATTATGGTTAGTCAAACTGCATAGTATTGTGTCACACACATAGGCGCATTTCTCAACCCATACATGTTTTCCAATACTTCTCCGTCAGAAGAATCATATGTGTGGATAATAAGAGTGAACCTTTATGCCAAGTGAGTACCGTCACAAAGTGTGTAAGGATGACAACGATTACTAGGCTGAATCATAGTTTGTTCGAAAGTAGAGGGTTCTCACTTCGTTGTCTGAAGGAAGCACTTCTCTTTTCTGCTAATGACTAGTCTATCTAAGATCGACCACTTAGAGCAGGATATTTGATACTACTATGCCTCTCTAAAGTTACTATCCACAAAAGTAGATTTTTTTGTCAAACTTTTGGGTTTTCCTGAAATTTTGTCTCGATCCCTTCTTACACGTTAGATGAGAATAGTTTACGAAAACTGATCGTTGACTAGTAATAGGGGATTTGGTTAGTATAAGTTGAACACCACTCAGTTGATCGCAACTGTCACATCCTCATGGACTTTCCAGTCAGCTCTTCTCGAAAAAAAGCATAATACTCAGGTATCTCTTTTGTTAGAGCTGGTCAAAAGTGCATATCCTTGCCACGACCGGGAGTAGAACCTCCGGCCATGCTTTTGTGAGGCAACTGTGTTGACGAGTGCGCCATTCACCGTGGTGATGTAGATATATATACATATATATGGTGTGAACAGTATTCACTAACTAACGTAACCTTACTTTCAACTCCAGAATGTCCCGATGTCGATGCTGATGTCTTCAACTTAATAGTGACGACATTTTCCCCATTCGGGAAGAACTTCAGCTTCTTCACAACTTACATACTTCCTACTCATCAAAACTACCACAAAACTCATCAGTAACATAATTCCAGCGCCCGTAGACAACGTTAATGGGATTCAGTGTTAACTGCTTGAGAAATTACACCCCAACAATATATCCTTCGGATCATTTGCTAGATACTCTGTAACACAATATGGTGAACGAATAACCGAGTCCAACTGAGGGGATTTTCAATTGCAAGCGTGGGTTTGAAACTCGGCTGGTACAGCACATGTCGTCTAACGATTTGCGTCTCTTGTGGTTGTTCGAAATTTTGTCTAAATTTAGTGTTTTCGCATCTGGGTCTCTTCTAAATTGTAACAGCAGTCGCCCAGTAGAGAGTAGTTTGTCTTGGTGTCATTAAATGCATGTAACCTCCTTATAGATTTGTACACTTTCGTCCAAACTTAAAAATTCAATCTGTGAAACTTATTGGCGGAAACTTAAAAGCTAGCAGAAGGAGTTAGAATTTGAATATAAACTGGCAAGTATAGTTTTGACACCACAATCAATCACGAACTGAACTCACCTCAAAAGATATTCGGTTGCTAGCATTGGTATGGAAGGTTGAGCACCATCACAAAATTGTCCAGATGGTCGAGCTGGTTGATGACTAAGACCGGCATCCTCAGAGTATGGATCATATTCTCATTTAAGGCATCTAGTGTTGACTGTGTCACATCAGAATCATGCCCGAACAACGAAAGAATGTCGTATGCAGTTTGGGTGACGCGTCTGATGTTTCAGCTTCAGGTGATGATTTGAACAAAGCGTAAGAAGTCTACGGTACAAACGGTATGTCCTTTTGCTGTCTTGGTGAACTGAATAAAGAAAACTCACCGCCCATATTAGGTATTTGTTTATAACGATAGTCAGTATTTGTCCATGGTTACACAGAAATGGATATCACTCTACTGGGTAAAACAGTTATGGATAATTGTTACAGTTCTACATGTTAGAAGAAACTGGCACCAAACTCTGGTATGGACAATAATAACTGAATATAACGCACAATAAAAATGGCATGTAAAGCTGCTCGGCTGAGAGATAGGATTGATTACAATGAAACAAAGTAATAATCAGATTGAATGAAATTTGAACGGTAGAAGAAAACTATAACTAGAACATTCGCGTCCAAGCAGGAAACAAGCGCAGTTCAGCAGAAAACGATATTCAAAATCATATACCATCTCATAGTTACCAAACTGAACGCGCTGCTTGAAAGCTTGAAGTAAAAACGTAAAAGAATGCATTGACTCATGCTTTCAAAGGTAATAACGTATAAATTTATCAAAAGAAATTCAACCAGGGTGTTCCAGATTGGTGAAACCTTAACAAAGAATAATTCTAGTTGCATCTCCAAATGATTCATCTGGGGTTGCAACTTCAGCGGGTAAACGTGAAGTGAATTGAGCTAAGCGTAAGTATGTACATCAGGGGATGCCTTGACTGAATTAGCGTTCAGTAAGCCATTAAAAGATAATTTCAAATGTGGGAAGAAAGCGTGGAGAATTAACTCAGTTTAATCAACCGTTTGAGACGGAGAAGTAAATGACGCGTCCGAACACATTATCAATCCTCTGAGTACTTCTTATAAAGATTGACAAGTCTGGACAGTTACTTCAGTAGGCTAAACATCGAGGAAAAGCCCTCTGCCTGAAAATTTCTAAGGAAAATGGTTACCACCTCAGCGTCCCGTCAGCCTTTCTCTTCCTCCAGCAATACTTAGAAGACGGATAGAAAGAGTCTGAGGCAATTGTTCCTAGGTCGTGCTCGCGGACGACGTGAGACGAGTGATAAATGTCACAGCCACATAATATTTAGATTTTGCCACCTGGATATTGAAAAATATGGAGAGAACCGTTGAATTTACACATGTGTTTCATCCAAATGAACAACCGTGGCTCCAAAACCTCCCTCCAAACGTCCAATGATGTAAGTCACTCAGGCTATCCTTCCGCGGAAA
>LOND01001831.1:35385-50960 GCA_014220965.1 Paragonimus kellicotti | reverse complement strand
TACCCTCAGGGGTAGTGGACAAAGGCGCGTCGTGCACACGAGCGGCAACTGCACGCTGGAAAATTGTCTTCACATCACAGTTCTCCAATCGTTTGACATCCAACTTCTGCCGTCGTCCGGAAGATCTACAATAAACAGACTTGCGTACATGGATAAATAATTTAGTCCTGACCAATCTATGATCTGTGCTACATTCAGCACCGCGCATCACTCGCGTGATACGCACTTCACTAATGTCGCGCTGCCGCACAATCACGTAGTCAAGCAAATGGTGATGACCACTTCGTGGATGGGTCCACGTCGTGATGTCGCTCGCATCCAGCTGGAATCGGGTGTTCGTGACGACGAAACTGAGACATGACATACGACGCCTATGCTGTAAAGCGTCACGTCAGAGTTAACAAATGGTGCGGTAAACCTGGAAACACAGCGTGAAGTGTCTCAGATTCTACGGAGAATTTGTTGGTTTCCGGTCAGTCTCTTAGTAATTTTCGTTCATGAATGCAGCTGTTCGTTGTCTATCGTTTGATGACATCATTATCGGGACAGCGCAATTCGTCACGGAAATACTGTGCTACTTTGTCCACTTGTATTCGTCGATGCATGCTGATTCCCAGCCAAGCGTTACTTTACAATCGGTGAAACGTTTACAGAGACGTTTGTGAACAGCTGGATGTTACCTATCGTGGACCGTAGTGATTAAAACTCCGGGACGATGGAGCTGGGCGATTCGACGTAAAATGTGCGTACAATCTCATGCCGGCTAATCTGATTGTAGTTACAGTGGTGTGCTGAGGCCGTTCGCCAACTCGACTCGGTTAGGATATTTTTTCATTGGATAGTGTCTTTGATTTGGACTCGGGGTGTTCGGTACACCGTACAACCGGAAGACATAATCAACTCAACATTACTTGCAACATTCATGCTGTGTTAGTCTTACTACCCTCACGAAGGCATTGCTTTTTACTACTCAGTCAATCAATAGCACGCCTTATGCACTTCAAGGGGTTAATTTTTACAGTAGTGTTTATGTTATACAGCTTAGTGTTTCACTCTGAACTAAGGTTCAAGTAACTCCGGATGATCCATCTGTTAGGACAAGTAATTCCGTAACCGCCCGTATTAATTTGCGAGGTTTCCAGGTATTCTGGTCATGCACTGGGACGGAATGAATGCCGCCTGTGCATCTGAAACAAACCAACTTCATTTAAACACATCCGGTTGATACACCTTCAAAGGGAAGTTGCCCTCAGTGAGCGATGAGATTAGCCATTCTGGCCACGTGAGAAATGGGCCAATCAAAAATGTCGTTCAGCTATCCAATTTCGGATCGGATATGGCCACCATACCCATGGGAGAGCCAACTTAAACTTGATCCCGCATCACGTGCTGTTTTGTGTATAGCGATCAAGATGGCTGACGGCTTTTAGTCGTTCAACAATATTTCCTCTCGTCCCTTTTCAAGAGTGCATTGGAGGGCAACTCTCTTTTGCTGTTCGTTTTTAACCGCCGTGGCGATTCACGACCAACTGAGCAAAAAAAAAAGTCCGTATGGTGATCACACCAACAGAATCATCCATGCCAGGTTAGGCGATAGGTAGTTATTCAACAAACCGAAGCTTCCTAGTCCTACGGGTTCAGAACTGAATTAAGGCTGATACATTGTTCTGAAAAACGGCATTCATCGTAATGCACCGCTGTTATTCTCCGACTGTTTTACGGTATAGGCTTTTGAGCTGAATACTTTGGAAGACGGTCCAGATCGCTCTTGCCTAGGTCTGTCGGTGCTGGCAGTAACCTAAGCTCACATAAACATTGACGATACAACGGCTTATCTCAAAAGCATTACTAACGAGTGTATTTCTTCACTGTTAACAAAAGTACCTGAGCTACAAGGCCAGCAAAGTAAGAAGGTGCAAGAAAAACGAGTTAGCCACCGGTGACCGTTCAGTTGTGTTATTAATCAGCTTGAAGAGCTCCGTAAGAAATGGTTAAAATCCTTAGGGTAAGACCAAATGGATCAAGAACATCGTGAACCGGTTTGCATACAACCAGGCAGGTTGTGCGGTGGTCAACAACATCGTATTGCACAAAACCAGTGAGGAAAGTAATCAGTTTTCAATTGCCAGTCAGCTGTTACAGCTAACTATACGATACAAATAAAAACGAGTTATGTTATGTAATGAAGGATTGTATAGTAACACTAACGAACAAAAGTCAGTCAGGTATGTTGGAAATGAATTAGATGCGGGATGTGAGAAATAATCAGACGGAAGTATCCAAATACAATATATTTTCAAGGCACGGTGAATAATCGGTTAAAATTAACGAATGTGAAGTTATCAGGTAAAATTATCACCCGAGTAGAAAATAGTGGAAAGTTGGCCGAAAGATTGCCGAGTGAGATGCACCAAACACCAGCGTGGCCTCGATTATGCGAACGTCAGCCGGATTGGTTTGTGTGCTGGTTTCCTCGATAAATCAAGTCCAAATCATCCATCATCGGGTCATAAACATGATGCGGTTCACCGGGTCGTAGCAGTCGGCCAACGTAATCGTACCGCTCTGAATAAGATGCAATAGTTAGCGCCAGTACAGTAAAACATACAGTGCGACAGCGGGCAATAAGTGGTTCCAGATAAAACGGTGTTGCCACTCTCAGTGTCTTGGATACGGTGATTACTATCGGGTAATTCCAAACGACAATAAATCATTAAAATTCATCATAGGTATATAAAGTTTCGTGTTTGCCTTCAACACACACGAAGACGGGAAGTCACTCCGAAATGGAAAAAAGAAAGCGTGCTGTCATGCGGCACAAGATACTCAGCAAAACAGAGGACACATTTCAATGAATTGCACGAAAGGAGCTCAGTGCACTTGACATTCTCAAGCGAGGACTGTGTGCTGGTGGGCTCCCAAGGTATAAACAAGGGCAGTCTGGATAATCTCGGCTTAAACCCACAATCACGAGATCGGCTATCACCGAGCCACCACGATGTCATTTTATAAAACCTGAGCACCCCGATAAGCTTAAACTGGTGGTAGAAAGATGATACTGGTGTCCGTTACACTTTATTGTCCTGTTGCAACCTAGGGAGCAAAGATGTGGTTTTGATCAGCAAGAAACGTACATACCAGAATTTCATTCATTTAGTTCGCAGCTGCAACATATGTACCGCCGGTTCACGATAGCAGTTTCATCCGATGACAAAAGAGCATACGCCTCATCATCAGAGTCACATAACGGCATCATGGATGCAGCTGTATAGGGAAGGAGGAAAAGAAGTACAGCGACTCAACTACGTCTATATTCAAACATTCAACATCAAGGCGCCTACACCTTGCAAACAAACAACCGAGCTGTAAGTGAAAGTAAGGCGTCATCAGCAAGACAGCTTCCTTACGGCTTTCACTGCCCCGCATCATTAAGTGCACTCACTTCACAGACAACTCGGCCAAACAACGACAACATTCACGCCACTGAGCTCGATTAGCCGCCATCTCACCTAACGTCTCAAGCCACCGACTCTGTGAGTCGCGAGGGCCCCAGCCCGGGAGACGAACCCGACCTACAGTGACCAACCCCTTCGTGAACGATTTCATTTGTCTACGCCAGGTCATCATCTGTCCACCTCGCACCTTGTGCCAGTTGGCCGCAGCGTCGGTAAACAGTGCTTGATGTAGGGAACGACTAGCTGACATCCTTTGCACATGACCCAACCATCCAAATCTGTGCAAATGTAGTGACTGAACAAAAGAACTCGTTTGACAACCAGTGCCAAACACCCGCTTCCTAACCTCCTCGTTGCTCACTCGCTGGTGCCACCCGATACGAGCGATCGAACGCAGACATCGGTGGTCAAATACCTGAAGACGGTTCACGTCCTCTACCCTGAGCGGCCACGTTTCGCTGCCGTAAAGTAATACAGCCCTCACTGTTGTCTGATAAACGCGACCCTTAAGCTTCAGAGAAATACCTCTCTGTCGCCATAGGTGTCTCAGATTAGCGAACACCGCCCTAGCCTTGGAAATACGCGCTTCTATTTCATTCCCTACACCTCCGACGCCACCGCTGATGCAGCTTCCCAGGTATACAAACCGGTCAACAACCTCCATGACTTCATTATCTAACATTAAATCTACGTGATCACAACAATCTTGCAGAAGCACTTTGCATTTTGAGGCTGCAAAGCGCATTCCGAAGTACTTAGCAGAACGCGAAATAGCGTCCAGTGTTGTTTGTGCCGCTTGAAAGTTGTCAAACAGCAATACCTTATCGTCAGCATAATCAAGATCAGTCAGTCTTTCACCAGGTAGGAGGTCCACGCCGGCATCATTTGAGTGCCGCAGACAGTCCTCCATTATTTCGTCTATGACGAAATTGAACAAAAATGGAAAGGGGACAGCCTTGACGTACGCCGCTCCTGGTGCTGAAACTGTCAGATATTTCGCCTTAACTGACAGTTTCAGCACCAGGGGCGGAAGAAGATTTATGCCTTTTATCTTGGGTGGCCACGTTTTGCAGAAGCAGTTTGAGGGTACAAAACTCATTCTGGCATACTTAACTGAGTGCGAACTAGCGTCTAACATTGTTTGCGCTGCTTGAAAAGTGTCAAACATCATCTTGTCATCAATCAGTCTTTCCACCAGGTAGGAGGTCCACGCCGGCATCTTGTGAGTGCCGCAGACAGTCCTCCATTATTTCGTCTATGACGAAATTGAACAAAAATGGTGAAAGGGGACAGCCTTGACGTACGCCGCTCCTGGTGCTGAAACTGTCAGACAGTTCACCGTAAACCCTAACCTGAGCTGAAGTATGGGAATAAAGCGCCGACAGTATGTTCACATACTTGGTCGGTACACCCCTGCGTTTAAGCGACTCTAAAAGTGTAGATCGATCCACCGAACCGAGCGCACTTTGTAATCGGCGGTACACATGACACTGCTCCAGAATTTGGCGAAGAGTAAAAATGTGATCTATACAACCCCGCCCAGGGCGAAACCCTGCCTGTTCTTCCCTAATGTTTACCCTCCCGAACTGCAGTGAGTCGACGAAGTATAATGGATGCCAGAACCCTTGAAATGACTGGGGTCAAACTAATTCCCCTATGGTTTTCGCAAGAGCCCCTGATACCTTTCTTGAATATAGGAACTATTATCGAGTGACCCCAGCACGGAGGGATGGTCTCCGTCGTCCACACAAGTTGAAACAACTGAGTCAATGCCTCTACTAACGCCTTTCCACCTTTCTTTGAAAAGTGCCGGCACCAGGTCACCTGGATGCTACATTACAAGTTTTTGGCGGCAACACAGTAGAAGCAGGAGGCCAGCTAAATTGACCCTCAAAGTGTTCCGCTCTAACCTTCTGGACTTATTATAGATGAGTGTGCCATCTGCCTCGCTGATAGCTTCACTGACAGACGGTCGCCTGGGACCAGTGGCACGGATCAGCCTAAACAGTTTACCGTGTTCCCTGAAGCAAAAGCGGTCTCCATTTCCTTAACTTTCTCCATTACCCAAGCCTCACGATCAGTCATAAACGCTATGTCACTACAGTCAGTAGGAGCGTAAGCAGACACAATGTAAAGATTTCTGAAAGTTTTGCGTCTAGAGCTGGTTTTAACAGAACCTGCCAAGCGGACGGCACAGTCTACTGTTAACAGGAATCCAATCTACTAATGCGGCTGCGGCCGTCGTGCTGAGGACTATACCTACTCCAGCCTGACCTGTAACGGCGGCTGTGGAGTCACCCGAAGTGTATAACCAGTATCGGGTAGACAATGCGGGTGCTGTTAGTTCCATACGTTGACTACTGTCCTGGATTCTAGTCTCCGAGATACAGCAGACATCGACATGCAACGAGTCTAACGTTCGTGCGAGAGCGGCCTGTTGACCTATCTGTTTTAGCGTGCGAACGTTGAAGGCACCTATATTAATTCGCATTCTAGGTCTAAGCAAAGGACGAGTGAGACCTGAGGCTGGATGATCAGAGATGGTTACTTACCGCAACAGTGTTACTATGATTAGCTATATCTGTTGTGGGACCTGTAGAGTAATTATCAGAAATGGAGGTCGGGAGGGGCCTGAGAGCTAAATTTGATAGGACAGTGGGGGAGGGGTCAGCAGTAGCATGTTTTCGCCTATCCACCCTGCTGTATGCAGCAGATAGGGCGACCCGGTTTATACTGCGAGACGGCCGATGCAGTATGGATTATTGTTGTGAATATTCATGGTTGTGTGTGGGCTGAGATACTGCCAGGACGCCCAGACCTAGACAGGAGAACGATTAGGGTTCTCAACCAAAGCCTGTACCGCAAGGCAGCGGTTGGGTGGCAATGTACCAGAACTGGTACTTTTTCCGGAAAAAGATGCCAACCTTCTTCCAACCCCCAACCTGGAGGACCAGGAGACTGTGGTTTGTCAGAACTGTACCTGTTGCCTTGCCTGGTACGAGCAAATATCGGATGTGGTCGTCACACCGTCCAGTTTAGCCCAATAGGTCATCGAGATGCGCAAGCCGTCACACCACGTCAAGGTCCAGTCTCGTTGTGACGGCATGAAGTCTAACTAGGTTTTGAGTGGACAGAAAGTCATACTGCTTAGAATTAACAGTAATTCCCCATAATATTCAGTGACGAGACGGACTTATTTTGAATGGAGCAAATGCTTGCCATCAATTTCGAAATAGCGACCCTGTTTTTGAATGAATTCTTTGCACCCAAACATGCATTTCAGTATGGAAGGCGAGAATCAAAAGTCTACCATTTCTGGATATATGCACCAGAAGAAATGCAGATGGCTCAACTTGACGAAGCGTCCATCGTATACAAGTCAGTACCTGCATTTTGAAAGCTTTGTTCCCCGATCCTATAAGCAAAGTTTGGTGCGTACTTTGTTTGATCGGGCCAGACGTATTTGCACTGAAGATACTGTTCAGAAAGAGATGGCCATGTTAGAGACCACCCTACAACTAAACGGTTACCCTAAACCGTTTATTGCAAGATTTAAACAACCCATTGACGTAGGAATTCGACCCGACAGTGTCCAAAAAGCCGGTATTTCTTCGTCTTCCCTTTAAGGGTGATGATGTATGCCAACTTATTCACCGTCGTCTGGTTAGTTCTATCGCGAGAACATACAATGCAGTTATCCCAGTGATTCTGTTCAGAACATTCCGGATTCCAAAGCCCTGTGTGAAACAACCGGTACCCGAGTCAGCCAAATCCAACGTTATCTATGAATATCGATGTAGATGCGGAGCATCCTACATAGGCAGGACTGAGCGCCAGTTGCGAACCAGGGTCATGGAGCACATCCCGAAGTGGGTCAAGAAACAGGTCACGCAAGCACATGACGTCACAGTTGCGCATAGAAACAAGGAGCCTGCATCATCCATTGCGCGTCATATTCTAATGACGCAACACCAATGCGATCCCACAACGGCATTTCGCGTTATCTACTCAACGTCACACAGGCGAACACTGCGCTATGCTGAAGCTGTTGCAATCCGAAAGTTCAAACCCGTGTTGTGTGTTCAGAAACAACTGTTTGTAGGGTTGTCGCTACCTTGGTAGTGACAATGATTGTGCACTCTGACAATTGACTTTCTCTGGTATCTTGTTCGTTTTCTCATACTGATATATAAATGGTCTGTAGTATGCACTCGTAAAGATGCAGCGAAATTTGTCCGGACATAAATCGTGCAATATCAGCCTACTGTCTTCTTTATTCAAATTCTTGACGGGAAAAGAATGTTTCCAGACTTTTTTTCACAGACTAATTACCGACAAATAATCAGCATCGTTTTGAGATGATTTCCGAAGTTGGCTTGAGTGAACTAGTAATCTTGGATGGAATTCGAAATGTGAAGAACTGTCTTGTTCCAACGAGATAACGCAGCAATACACACGTCCTACATATCAAGTGTGTAGCGAATTTTTCATGAGATTAAGGTTTTGGAATGGTCAGTCGTCAGTACGGATTTCAATTCAGATGAGAATCTCTGGAGAAAACTGGCTCCAGCAGTATACCGAAATGCTAGAGTTTTCAATTCATCTGCCGGAGTGGAGAATGCTCTGAAAGAAGAATGGGGAAATGTAAGTCTTGCTGTTTTCTCAATACGTGCTCGAAGCATACGGAAACGACGTACTGAAGTATGAAAGCAACAGACAGGCTAAACATCATTGGTTTCATCAAGGTACCCCATAGGTACACTGTCCACACAATTTTGCCGCGGCCGTTTTTAATGTACTGGTGATTAGGGCGAATATTATGAAAATTTATTAAGAAACCTTTGTAAACACTTTGGACAAAAATGAGCTAAGGCAGAAAGGTGCGAAAAATGTTTACACTAGGCCGTTTACTAACAAAATTACCCGAAAATTGACTGTTGTTACAATTTTATCATTGGGTACGTATAGCAGACGTTTTGTGTGACATTTCAAATAAGGTACCAGGCATATCTGCTGCCTGTACGCTGTTTTATCACCGGCATCCATTATTTACAATGCTGAATGGTCAAGATGAGTTTCGTTGCTCGTTACCCAACCAACGCTTGTGTGAACGACACAATTCGTTAAAAGTGCACCAGGATAGGTTCCAACTGGCGACGTGGTGCATAACACAAAAACACTGTAATGATAGGTGAGGCGCAAGATGGATCGAAACGGCCTGCAATAGTAGAGCAGCGTACAGGCAGTGTATGCAAGACTGTGATTGAACACATCGTGAAAAATTCCGGGACTGTTTGGGACGTTCAGGAATCAGGAAAGTTCGTACAACACCATACCACCTTCAACCAAACGGATTAACGGAGAAACGTTCACACAACCAAAGAGTGGTCAGCAGTTAAATGAGGGAGCTGGGAAGAGATGTTACATATGATTCAGCTGGCCCACCGCTCCTTGTCAAAAGACGCAACGAAGAAATCCTCGATCGAGCTAACGTATGGGTGCATATCACGCTTGCCAGTTGATCAGGAAATTAGCTTATAGAAACACCGACAGAAGAGTGCACGTGAATTAGCAGGGACTCGGAGGCTGACCAACCAGAACCTGACAAAAACACAAAAGGTTGCCAGGGAGCAGTCAACTGCAAATATAGCTGGTCGATGCCCCATGTTCAAACCTGATTCGAAGGCTAAGTACAGTGACCGGCAGAATCCGGGTGCAGCAGGATCCACATATAGGAAGTCCCTAGCACGGTGGAGGGAGCGTCGTGGCCCAGTATATTTGAGTAAGAATAAAAAAACATCAACACCGGGTTCACGGAAGCCAGATAGGCAAGTGAAATGACATCCCGATCGAAACAGAATGCATACCAGTTGCATCAATATCCCCAAGACGCGCACGCACATCAGTGAGAGAACGAAGAAAGCTTGAGTGACTCTCGCTGCAGCTGGGACAATCGTTGCGGGGGGAGGAGTGCAGTGAGGATTAGCGATCAAATTACATTGCTCGTGAGTAGTTAGACGAAAGCAAATGTTTAGGTACTGGAGTCACCGGGGGAAAATATATGAAACATCTGAGTGCACCCCGGCACAAAAATGGTGACTTCCATACGTGAACTTGGTATTGGCAACTGTAGCGTCCCGGGATTATGGTTATGTGCAAACGAGTGTCTGTATTCGAGGTGGTGTTAAAGCACATATCCCGGTGTTGATTCTCTGAATAAACAATCCCTGTGTCATCGACGTTCGTGGCTCACAACACAGTTCCAATCAACAACTCTGAGCAAGAGTTTGACAGCGTAACGTTGATCAGATAGTCTGGAAAACGTTATTCTAGGACAGCACACAATAGTGTAGTCGATGTCATATGTCTAGACCGACTCTCTGTGGCTTGTGAACAGAATGCAAGGCCAGATACAATCACTGCCGAGCGGTTCTCACGTGCATGCATCCGCAGTGACCTCTAACAATCCCTCAGCTTTGTTAACACCACTTTAGCCAATGTCACGCACACCGAACCTTATATCCGGCATTAGCCTACGACGCATGACTCAGCGTAATGGCTTCATCCAAGCTAACAAGATAACGTAACCGTCCACGCCACTAAACACAACGTACCTGAGTCTCTTGTGACCCAGTGAACAGACACTGCTATTGAATTGCGCGAATTACACAGTTTCCTCTGTGTCGACATTTACAGGATTTTATCCAACACTTTGTCAACACACCACGGATTCCAGAGGTTTGTTATTTTTGTGTGATTCAGCCCAGTAACTGCGTTGATTATTTTGAACGTTACTTCTACCACAATTTGTTTGCACACTTTTTCATGTTTAATGGCTTTACTGATACTAATTACGAACACAGAACCTAAACGGTCGTTCCATTAAGTGAATTTTAAGCCGTATTCGCAGGAGGTTGGGAAACGTCATCTTTCAAGTTTAGATCGAAGAGAATGTTTGGGCGCAATACGCCATCAGCAACAGTTTCCTGGCACTAAACAAGAGGAAATGATAGTTGGAAACTGTACATGACAGTTTCGATCTTCCTCAACGAAAATCAGTTGCCGCCACGGAGGCCGCCATGCGGATGCTGAGCCAGTCGAATACAGACTGGTGATGCGGCTAGAAATGACCTCTCAGTTCGATTCGGACGTTCAGCATTATCAAAAACACCATGGGTAGAGTAAATCTAAACCTAATACGGTTCTGAAATCGTACCAGGTCAAATTCAAATGGTTTTTAAGATAGGAAGAAATTGCAGACTCAAATAGCATTCCTGGCACTGAAGTTGCCTTCAAGGTTGTCGGTTGACCCATATACAGAGGACAGACAGCTTTAGTTGGACGCTAAACATGTCATTGTCCTGGGTAATTCACAGTGCTGTGCCATTAAGAAAGGTTTCGTCAAGTGTAATTATTCGAGCGTTTGGTTTTGTTAAGCAAACGACATCAAGTGATTCAGGACAGGTGCAGAAGACAATCTTCAAGCAATAAAGACAATGGTACACAACATTTCGGGTCTCGTTTAGTCTCGGAATGCACATTACAACCCTAAGTGCGATGCTTTTACTGCTGATGACCAAATTCAATTTTGGATAGTAACGCTATAAAGGTTATTGGCCAGTTCAGGAAGCTGTACCTACAGCGTTGACGGAAACAGGGTATTGCGTAGAATCACACTTCCAGACTAGGGCGACTTTCATCCATTTTTCAAGAAAAAGGAATAATTGTCTAAATACCAGGGGGCGCGTATATAAGTCGACAGACTTCAGAACGCAGCCACCCAAGATAAAAGGCATAAATCTTCTTCCGCCCCTGGTGCTGAAACTGTCAGTTAAGGCGAAATATCTGACAGTTTCAGCACCAGGAGCGGCGTACGTCAAGGCTGTCCCCTTTCACCATTTTTGTTCAATTTCGTCATAGACGAAATAATGGAGGACTGTCTGCGGCACTCAAATGATGCCGGCGTGGACCTCCTACCTGGTGAAAGACTGACTGATCTTGATTATGCTGACGATAAGGTATTGCTGTTTGACAACTTTCAAGCGGCACAAACAACACTGGACGCTATTTCGCGTTCTGCTAAGTACTTCGGAATGCGCTTTGCAGCCTCAAAATGCAAAGTGCTTCTGCAAGATTGTTGTGATTACGTAGATTTAATGTTAGATAATGAAGTCATGGAGGTTGTTGACCGGTTTGTATACCTGGGAAGCTGCATCAGCGGTGGCGTCGGAGGTGTAGGGAATGAAATCTATTTCATTCCCTACACCTCCGCCGCCACCGCTGATGCAGCTTCCCAGGTATACAAACCGGTCAACAACCTCCATGACTTCATTATCTAACATTAAATCTACGTAATCACAACAATCTTGCAGAAGCACTTTGCATTTTGAGGCTGCAAAGCGCATTCCGAAGTACTTAGCAGAACGCGAAATAGCGTCCAGTGTTGTTTGTGCCGCTTGAAAGTTGTCAAACAGCAATACCTTATCGTCAGCATAATCAAGATCAGTCAGTCTTTCACCAGGTAGGAGGTCCACGCCGGCATCATTTGAGTGCCGCAGACAGTCCTCCATTATTTCGTCTATGACGAAATTGAACAAAAATGGTGAAAGGGGACAGCCTTGACGTACGCCGCTCCTGGTGCTGAAACTGTCAGATATTTCGCCTTAACTGACAGTTTCAGCACCAGGGGCGGAAGAAGATTTATGCCTTTTATCTTGGGTGGCCACGTTTTGCAGAAGCAGTTTGAGGGTACAAAACTCATTCTGGCATACTTAACTGAGTGCGAACTAGCGTCTAACATTGTTTGCGCTGCTTGAAAAGTGTCAAACATCATCTTGTCATCAGTCAGTCTTTCCACCAGGTAGGAGGTCCACGCCGGCATCTTGTGAGTGCCGCAGACAGTCCTCCATTATTTCGTCTATGACGAAATTGAACAAAAATGGTGAAAGGGGACAGCCTTGACGTACGCCGCTCCTGGTGCTGAAACTGTCAGACAGTTCACCGTAAACCCTAACCTGAGCTGAAGTATGGGAATAAAGCGCCGACAGTATGTTCACATACTTGGTCGGTACACCCCTGCGTTTAAGCGACTCTAAAAGTGTAGATCGATCCACCGAACCGAAGCGCACTTTGTAATCGGCGGTACACATGACGCTGCTCCAGAATTTGACGAAGAGTAAAAATGTGATCTATACAACCCCGCCCAGGGCGAAACCCTGCCTGTTCTTCCCTAATGTTTACCCTCCCGAACTGCAGTGAGTCGACGAAGTATAATGGATGCCAGAACCCTTGAAATGACTGGGGTCAAACTAATTCCCCTATGGTTTTCGCAAGAGCCCCTGATACCTTTCTTGAATATAGGAACTATTATCGAGTGACCCCAGCACGGAGGGATGGTCTCCGTCGTCCACACAAGTTGAAACAACTGAGTCAATGCCTCTACTAACGCCTTTCCACCTTTCTTTGAAAAGTGCCGGCACCAGGTCACCTGGATGCTACATTACAAGTTTTTGGCGGCAACACAGTAGAAGCAGGAGGCCAGCTAAATTGACCCTCAAAGTGTTCCGCTCTAACCTTCTGGACTTATTATAGATGAGTGTGCCATCTGCCTCGCTGATAGCTTCACTGACAGACGGTCGCCTGGGACCAGTGGCACGGATCAGCTTAAAGAGTTTGCCGGTGTTCCCTGAAGCAAAAGCGGTCTCCATTTCCTTAACTTTCTCCATTACCAAGCCTCACGATCAGTCATAAACGCTATGTCACTACAGTCAGTAGGAGCATAAGCAGACACAATGAATAAATTTCTGAAAGTTTTGCGTCTAGAGCTGGTTTTAACAGAACCTGCCAAGCGGACGGCACAGTCTACTGTTAACAGGAATCCAATCTACTAATGCGGCTGCGGCCGTCGTGCTGAGGACTATACCTACTCCAGCCTGACCTGTAACGGCGGCTGTGGAGTCACCCGAAGTGTATAACCAGTATCGGGTAGACAATGCGGGTGCTGTTAGTTCCATACGTTGACTACTGTCCTGGATTCTAGTCTCCGAGATACAGCAGACATCGACATGCAACGAGTCTAACGTTCGTGCGAGAGCGGCCTGCTGACCTATCTGTTTAGCGTGCGAACGTTGAAGGCACCTATATTAATTCGCATTCTAGGTCTAAGCAAAGGACGAGGGAGGCCTGAGGTGGATGATAAGAGATGGGACTTACCGCACAGTGTTACTATGATTAGCTATATCTGTTGTGGGACCTGTAGAGTAATTATCAGAAATGGAGGTCGGGAGGGGCCTGAGAGCTAAATTTGATAGGACAGTGGGGGAGGGGTCAGCAGTAGCATGTTTTCGCCTATCCACCCTGCTGTATGCAGCAGATAGGGCGACCCGGTTTATACTGCGAGACGGCCGATGCAGTATGGAATTACTTGTGTTGTGAATATTCATGGTTGTGTGTGGGCTGAGATACTGCCAGGACGCCCAGACCTAGACAGGAGAACGATTAGGGTTCTCAACCAAAGCCTGTACCGCAAGGCAGCGGTTGGGTGGCAATGTACCAGAACTGGTACTTTTTCCGGAAAAAGATTTCAACCTTTCTCCAACCCCCAACCTGGGGTCCAGGAGATTGTGGTTTGTCAGAACTGTACCTGTTGCCTTGCCTGGTACGAGCAAATAAAGATATGGTCGTCATACTATCTAGTTATAGCCCAATAGGTCATCTAGATGCGCAAGCCGTCACATCACGTCAAGGTCCAGTCTTGTTATGACGGCATGAAGTCTAACTAGGTTTTGAGTGGACAGAAAGTCATACTGCTTAGAATTAACAGTAATTCCCCATAATATTCAGTGACGAGACGGACTTATTTTGAATGGAGCAAATGCTTGCCATCAATTTCGAAATAGCGACCCTGTTTTTGAATGAATTCTTTGCACCCAAACATGCATTTCAGTATGGAAGGCGAGAATCAAAAGTCTACCATTTCTGGATATATGCACCAGGAGAAATGCAGATGGCTCAACTTGACGAAGCGTCCATCGTATACAAGTCAGTACCTGCATTCTGAAAGCTTTGTTCCCCGACCCCATAAACGAAGTTCCGTGCGCACGTTGTTTGATCGGGTCAGACGTATTTGCACTGAAGATACTGTTCAAGAAGAGATGGCCCTGTTAGAGACCACCCTACAACTAAACGGTTACCCTAAACCGTTTATTGCAAGATTTAAACAACCCATTGACGTAGGAATTCGACCCGACAGTGTCCAAAAAGCCGGTATTTCTTCGCTTTCCCTTTAAGGGTGATGATGTATGCCAACTTATTCACCGTCGTCTGGTTAGTTCTATCGCGAGAACATACAATGCAGTTATCCCAGTGATTCTGTTCAGAACATTCCGGATTCCAAAGCCCTGTGTGAAACAACCGGTACCCGAGTCAGCCAAATCCAACGTTATCTATGAATATCGATGTAGATGCGGAGCATCCTACATAGGCAGGACTGAGCGCCAGTTGCGAACCAGGGTCATGGAGCACATCCCGAAGTGGGTCAAAACAGGTCACGCAAGCACATGACGTCACAGTTGCGCATAGAAACAAGGAGCCTGCATCATCCATTGCGCGTCATATTCTAATGACGCAACACCAATGCGATCCCACAACGGCATTTCGCGTTATCTACTCAACGTCACACAGGCGAACACTGCGCTATGCGAAGCTGTTGCAATCCGAAAGTTCAAACCCGTGTTGTGTGTTCAGAAACAACTGTTTGTAGGGTTGTCGCTACCTTGGTAGTGACAATGATTGTGCACTCTGACAATTGACTTTCTCTGGTATCTTGTTCGTTTTCTCATACTGATATATAAATGGTCTGTAGTATGCACTCGTAAAGATGCAGCGAAATTTGTCCGGACATAAATCGTGCAATATCAGCCTACTGTCTTCTTTATTCAAATTCTTGACGGGAAGAAGAATGTTCCAGACTTTTTTTCACAGACTAATTACCGACAAATAATCAGCATCGTTTTGAGATGATTTCCGAAGTTGGCTTGAGTGAACTAGTAATCTTGGATGGAAATTCGAAATGTGAAGAACTGTCTTGTTCCAACGAGATAACGCAGCAATACACACGTC
>LOND01001831.1:17057-33225 GCA_014220965.1 Paragonimus kellicotti | reverse complement strand
GCGTATATAAGTCGACAGACTTCAGAACGCAGCCACCCAAGATAAAAGGCATAAATCTTCTTCCGCCCCTGGTGCTGAAACTGTCAGTTAAGGCGAAATATCTGACAGTTTCAGCACCAGGAGCGGCGTACGTCAAGGCTGTCCCCTTTCACCATTTTTGTTCAATTTCGTCATAGACGAAATAATGGAGGACTGTCTGCGGCACTCAAATGATGCCGGCGTGGACCTCCTACCTGGTGAAAGACTGACTGATCTTGATTATGCTGACGATAAGGTATTGCTGTTTGACAACTTTCAAGCGGCACAAACAACACTGGACGCTATTTCGCGTTCTGCTAAGTACTTCGGAATGCGCTTTGCAGCCTCAAAATGCAAAGTGCT
This sequence comes from Paragonimus kellicotti, assembly GCA_014220965.1. Taxonomy (NCBI): domain Eukaryota; kingdom Metazoa; phylum Platyhelminthes; class Trematoda; order Plagiorchiida; family Troglotrematidae; genus Paragonimus; species Paragonimus kellicotti. Next base: position 32,844 of record LOND01001831.1, on the reverse strand, counting down.
TCTGCAAGATTGTTGTGATTACGTAGATTTAATGTTAGATAATGAAGTCATGGAGGTTGTTGACCGGTTTGTATACCTGGGAAGCTGCATCAGCGGTGGCGGCGGAGGTGTAGGGAATGAAATAGAAGCGCGTATTTCCAAGGCTAGGGCGGTGTTCGCTAATCTGAGACACCTATGGCGACAGAGAGGTATTTCTCTGAAGCTTAAGGGTCGCGTTTATCAGACAACAGTGAGGGCTGTATTACTTTACGGCAGCGAAACGTGGCCGCTCAGGGTAGAGGACGTGAACCGTCTTCAGGTATTTGACCACCGATGTCTGCGTTCGATCGCTCGTATCGGGTGGCACCAGCGAGTGAGCAACGAGGAGGTTAGGAAGCGGGTGTTTGGCACTGATTGTCAAACGAGTTCTTTTGTTCAGTCACTACATTTGCACAGACTTAGATGGTTGGGTCATGTACTAAGGATGCCAGCTAGTCGTTTCCCACATCGAGCACTGTTTACCGACTCTGCGGCCAACTGGCACAAGGTGCGCGGTGGACATATGATGACCTGGCATAGATGAAATCGTTCACGAAGGGGTTGGTCACTGTAGGTCGGGTTCGTCTCCCGGGCTGGGGCCCTCGCGACTCACAGAGTCGGTGGCTTGAGACGTTAGGTGAGATGGCGGCTAATCGAGCTCAGTGGCGTGAATGTTGTCGTTGTTTGGCCGAGTTGTCTGTGAAGTGAGTGCACTTAATGATGCGGGGCAGTGAAAGCCGTAAGGAAGCTGTCTTGCTGATGACGCCTTACTTTCACTTACAGCTCGGTTGTTTGTTTGCAAGGTGTAGGCGCCTTGATGTTGAATGTTTGAATATAGACGTAGCTATTTTTAGTAGTTAGGTCCACTTTCTCTCCTTTTTTCCTGCTTTTTTCCTTGTTGGGAAAAGGCACTTTTTCCCAAAAATTCGCCATATTTGCCGAGAAAAATGGATTTTCCATTTTTGGAGAATTTGAACGCCCGCCAGAATTCTCGAACGTCCGAGAAGCTACGCTCAGCTCTGATTGGTCCGTTGGGTGGCCTAGGCGCAAGGTCACCCGAAACCTATAAATACAGACGTTGTAAATCGGTATTTTGCCTTCTGGCTGAGCAGCAAATAAAGCTCGTTTGAAGGCCGTCTTTTTCCTTACTTGTTGGGGGATCTAAGTTGCGAGAGTTGGGTTCCGATATTTGCGCTCTGGTTTTCGTGCAGTTTGCAATATCGTTGCGTTCGTTCGTGATAGAGATACTGCTCGTGGTCTTTGTGTTTGTTCTTGTCTTTCTCTATCAGGGGGTCGTAACATTTCTATATAGGCTTTCCTTTTTTCTTCGTGGTTTTGTGGCAGTTAAGCATCAGTGTGAACCACTGATGTATTGCTGTCTATGATGATGATGATCCTCTTTGAATATTCAAACCTGTTTGAGCCTACGTTCAACTGCATGCATCAAGTTTCCCTAACGGGCAAGCAACAGTAAAGTCAGAAAGCGGACATCAGGCAGCAGTGTGAACTCTTTAAGGATGTATTAACCTAGATGGTTGTTCAGGTGCTGAGGATGCCACCTGGACGTTTGCCACACAATCTCTGCATTGCTGACGTCACGGCCGACTGGCGTAAAATCGGTAACTGTTAGCGTGTTATATAGGAACCGATACAGCTACGAGTAGGTCAGCCACTGTATGTTGCGTTTGTCTGCCAAACTGAGACACTCATGAATTATGATCTCTGACTGGAAGTGTAAAGAGCTCAGTGGCGTGTGTGACACCGTCGTTCGGTTGAGATGTTGGTGAAGTGAGGACAAACAGCTAATCTTGGTGATCATCGGCGAAATGGCGGACAACTACTTCGACCTTGGTGGATTCCCTCAGCATCACGCATAGAGGGGAATTGAAACCACGGCCCGTTAACAAGTGTCCGATTGTTAGGCTACCACAAAACGGCAGTCAATGCGCTTATCCACTAGACCTCAAGGTCGTGGCCATCTCAGTTGCAGGAAAATGTGTGAATCACTTTTTGGCTGTTGCGCTTAGTTTCCGTGTAGGCTAAAGTAATGACAATTAACAGAACGAAACAGCGCATTTGGTTTATCATAGTTCCATGACATTTATGCATCAGTGCCAACCACTGGAGAATTGTTGTCGACACAGCTTGGCTTTTGTGTAAACTTAGTGCCATGAAACGGTGCACGAGTACCGCAACCAATTTGGACTTTGGACGATTGCCTATTATAATCCGTGAATGTAAGGCACTGAATAGCAACACAGTGTCGGTGGGTCTCACAGGCACCCAGTTCAAGTAAAGTCCGGATGATACAGCACAATAACCGCACACCGGTATCAGACAATTTGTCGTGCAGACGATAAAAAGTGTTTCAATTTGGTTGCTATCTGACAGAGGGAAAATTGTTTGACCACGTCCATTTCACTTGGGCTATGCATCACCAGAAAAATTAATCGAGAGAATACAATTATCGGTCAATAAATTAAGCATAAACGGACAGAGATAATGGCACCGTTTCTAACTCGGTAGTAATGAAAGTAAAACATACCCATAAACTGCAGTTCCCACTCGCATAACCTGTTCATCTCTGCTTGAGATAAATCAGAAAGATCGTCATAGCTGCAGTGTATTTCGGATACGTCCGCACTGAAACGAGCCAAAGCGCGTGAAACGTCTTTACCCGCGTATGATGCGTAAGGGGCACCTATCAGTTCAAAAAGAAAAATAACTAATTTCTTGTTTGAAGGCCTACCCTTCGCATAAAGCTGTTGGCCGGCATTTGTTACATCAAAAACTTTGCCATTAACAGCCATCAAGATCCGGTTATCAGGACCATCTCCTTTATAATGCCGTAATTCCTCAAGAGTAAAATCTCGTTTGGACAATTTTGGCAACCGTAAACTTCGTGAAAAATTTCGGCGGCGAAAGACGATAAATGCACATATAATGCCGAGAATTATGGAAAACCATAAAACGAAGAGGATATGTCTGCGTATCAAATCAACGAACATTAACCGCTGAGATTGATTAAATTCAACAGCAGTAATTCCGTGTCTTCAATGCTATTATAACTTGAAACGATGACCTACTAAATATCTGAAAAGTTAAAATAATTAACACTGGCACGATGGTTTGTATTTTACGACGAACATCTATACAAAATAAAATTTATAAAACAGTTTTGGTTTAAAAATTTCCGAGTGTGGAAGACATTCAAAAGGTAAGAAGCCCACAATTGTGGTAAATCCGACTCCCAAACGTGTGCTAAATGAGCCTACATTGAAGTGTAACAATCATGTATAAAAGATCACGAACGTCACCTGGGGCACAAAACGTCTCCTCAGGCGTGTGCCTCTTAGCTAAAGATAGCTGTACACACAGATATGAAGGTCAATCGACAGGTAGTGGACCTGCTCAACAAGTTGTTAGGTTGATAATCAGCCAAATTAGGATCGAGTAAACGAACTATAAGGTGACAGAATTATCCCATTGTTTATCGTCAGTGCGTATCATTTCCGGTCGAAACCAGTTACCGAACAACGCATGTGAAACGAAGGCAAATTTGTTTCAACAGATTCTCAGAGAGCTCACTTTCATTTTACCTGCACAAATCTGCCTATCATTTCCAGCCAAAATCTACAGACCAGAAGTCAGCACTTGAGGGATTAGACACAGAGAGATAACAATCCTGTGAATATTCAGGACGCGTGCCACATTGCCAGTTTCCTTCACTAACCCGATGAGAGCAGACCATTCTACTCCGTCAGAACCAGCCCAGCGAAGGCGGGAAGTCTCTTTGACGATGGACAAAGGTGTTGGGTTGGTGTTGTTCCATACCTCAAATTAGCATGCGGTTATCAATGGGATAGTCTAATGACATGAGTTTGAGCATACAGTCAGTTGCCGCCAAACTGTGTAGATTATGATCGGAAAATTTTCGCAAGCTGGAAGCGCCCAGGACGTCCTATGGTTCGGCCGATCATCAACAGTTGAAGGTGAATCATCAGCCTGAGAAGTTATCTGAACTCACTGCTAATCCTTAGAAAAGTATCCTCCGGCTGCCTCGAGAGGATGCAACGTTCAAAACCTTGTGAGGTGAGATGGCGGCTACTCTGGATTACTGACGTGACTGGTGTCGCTGTTTGGCAAAGTTGTCTGTGGAATAAGTGCACGAAGGGCGATGAAAGTAGACAGCACCTCACCTTCACTTACAGCTCGGTTGATCGTTTGCGAAGTACATGCACATTGGTGTTGAAGGGTTGAATATAGACATGGTCGTTATTAGTAGGTAGGTCCCCTCCCTCCTCTTTCCTTCCTTTTTCCTGACTAAAGAATGCTTTCTTCTTCGTGGTTGTACGGCAATTAAGCGTCATCGAGAGCCAATGACGTATTGCTGTCTTTGATGATGAGAAAACATTGTGCAGAAAATATTTACTAAATGTCACTTGATGCCTTTTCGTGGGAAGAAATCGCGGCAACCGTATTTCAAGGATAGAAGTAAACTTGAAGCGTTCTACTTGTAGCATTTAGTTGGCGGCGACGCTCACTTTTTCCTTTATCGGTTTTGTCAAAACACCCAGTTTTGACAAACATTTCATTCGCGTCTACTTTAGGTTTCAGAAATAGTGTAGTCCTAGTTATTGTTCGGGCAGGAATAATGAAAATAAAAACCACTGAATCATTTCTTCAGTGAAAACGAGTCGATTAAGACTGATATTTTTTAAATACTGCGCGTTAGGCCATTCGCAATAATCGTTATTACAACAGAATGCAATTCCGGCAATGAATCAACTTGGATTTCGAAATCCGGTTTAGTTTCAATATGTTGGTGCTACTCCGCACTATTCACTCATAACACGGAACAATATCGATGCTACCTTCCGTTAATCATGGATGAGTGCAAGAGGAGAGATCGAATGGCTAACAAATTGGTCGGATATCACGCCAATGGGTTTTTCGTCAATGGATATCTCAGACACGGAGTTGATCCCGACAAACTAACAAAGTCGGATGAACTATAATTTACCATTATAGAACGTGGTCGAATGGCTGGGGTTATGACGTCCTGTCCTCAGTAAAAGCTTTTATGTGCACAGAACAAAGGTGGATAATTTAAACATTTGTTAAAGTAACATTTACTTCACCATCTTACATGCGACTTGTTCGTCAACTGAATTCGACCGGCAATTATACACACCGAGGATAATCCGTAGAATAACGATGGCACCCTGTTTTGTTTATTCGATTAAGATGCTGTAAGAGGCTTAGTCAGACGGTGGCTGCTGATATAAACAACGTTGACTAAAACAGTAGATGGCTAAACGTTACACCTGCCTACTGTGCCTTTTTCTTTCGGACATCTGAGAGCTTGTCACTTAACAGCGTTTTATCCTGTCTGCCCTCACTCCCATTAGATTTGGTAGTATCATAAAAAGTGGGATTCGCCTTATCATGTTATTTTTTTCGTCTTTTATCCGATTCTCTCCCTATCTCTGATCAATTTGAGCCGAATTTTCGATAAGGATGTTTCAAGATGCTTGAACAGATCGTGGTAGCTACCATATGCAACTCTGACCCAAACGGCAATGATGTCAACGGTCGTCAGTCTCATAGTCCCAGTACTTGCGATCATTCGCCTTTGCAGTGTGACAAGCTGATTGCATATTCTGAATACACACAGACATTCACGATTATAGGTGCCGAGTGTAACCACATGAATGACTTTCAGAACAGTTTGCGCTAACGAAACACACACTTCAAGAAAGTCTGTTAATCTGGACACGCAGTCACCAGCCACAGCTGAAAACGAGCTCGTTCGGAATTATGTATAGAATACCGTCTGCAAGGAAAATAATTCTTACGGTGATTGTAGTATTAGAAACATTCGGAACAATGGTTCACAATGTCTAACAACCACGACATCCTGGAAAAATTATTGACGTCATCAGAGAATCCACAAAAATAAAATATTGAAACAAAAAAGAGTAACTGTTGTGTAGACATGCTATATCGGTATAAATGATCCTTTGACTTTCATGCATCCGCAACGCATGAGTTGACCGTAACAATCTGTTGGGCTTTAGTACATTATATATATGTTTATGCGTCCAATGTATTAATATACCATGTCATACAAAATTATACAAAAATTGTGCAGTAAACTCATCCATTGGCAATATTTCCTCTATCACCAAATTGCAAGCAAATAACTGACAATTCTTATTAGAAAGTTGTAGACCATATCCCGTTTACAGAAAATGAATGATACGCTGAGCTCCTTCCGGGCAAAGACCAGTATATCATTACAAAAAGTGTCTATCATTGAACCAGATAGGGACGAGCAGCGCCCGATCCATCGAAATTAGATAATGATAATCCTTGTTTGCTGCTTTGATGGACACCGTCTGAAACGAATTCATCTACATCTAACGACACACGCAACTAAAAAACCAACACCGACAGAAAGGTATACAAAGCAGCGGGCGGCGTTTTGAAAAACGGGGAAGCAGAGCGATATCCGAGTTAATCCGGTCATTTCCCAGAGATGGACACACGGTTAGCTGCATCTGTTTCGGACTAGTCTGTCACAGCGGCTGAAGCACCACAAAACCACAAGCTGTTCGCGCTGTACCATTTGTGGCACCACCATCCAGCGTAAACCCGAAAGAATAAGACAAAGGGCCGTGTGAGTGGAGGCCTTTGTGTTAAGCTTGTCAATGCCAGTTAGCCAGTTTGTATACTAGTATGAAACCGAAGCCCTTATCTCGCCGAATCAATCGTAGTAATATCCGCTAATATCTAGTTAATAACTGGTAAGAAACAAACTGAGAATAGAAAACAGGAGGTAGTTCAACAGAGGAGTACACATTATTGCATCCTAGATAGGAGGAAGAAAAGAAATTCAAAGATGGACTGAAAAACAACCAGGATAAATAATAAAATACACCAACAAAGCTAAAGAAAGTAATGAGTGGGGAGTCACAATAATCCAGGTTTCCGTAAAGGAGACCGAGTGATTTACCAAGCGACCACGGTGGTTGGATGATAGGAACAAAGAAAAAAGGCATAACTCATACAACCCATTTGAGCCTAAAGTACTCATCTGTTCGCCGAAGGTGCACTATGAGTACGTCAGTGATCCGTTACGATGAACACATTCGTGGACGCACAGAACACAACACAATACAGTCATGTCACAACGACCTATGCCACCTGACCGAAACACCGAGGTGGCAGGTTTGCGATAGCATCACATCGCTCGGATAATGGCGGGCGACTGTTGCAGCTGTGCGCTGAGCATAAGCTATTTTTAGCCAGCACTAGTTTTAGGCATCGTGCACGTCATGCTATACTTGGCGCCCGCCTTCTCCGAATCAGGCCTGGTCTCAGATAGACCACATAGCTGTTAGTTATAGGTGGCGGGGTTCCATTCAGACTGTCGTTCTTATTGGAGCACACTTGGATTCAGATCATGCGTTGGTACGTTGTCGTTTTGTTCTTACTTTTGCTGGGCAACGACCCCACCGACAGCAACGATTAGCTGTTGAGAAACTGGCTTTACCATCGGTAAAGCATAAGTACCAAACCAGCTTAGAAAGCTGCCTTAGTAGTTCTCACTCCGAAGATCCTAATAGCTGCTGGACTCAAATCTCACAGGCCATTCAGAAAGCAGGTACTGTAGCATGCGGCACAGGGGTACATGGGTAAACAAACATTGGATTTCAGAGAAATCCCTGGAGTTGTTAGAAGCCAGACGGAAGGTTCCTCCTGGTAGTTCACACAAGTCTAGAAGAGATATCCGTAGGAAACTGAAACGTAGTCTAAAGGCTGATCGTGAGGCTTGGTTAGTGGAAAAGTTAAGGAAATGGAAACCGCTTTTGCCTTCAGGGAACACCGGCAAACTCTTTAAGCTGATCCGTGCCACTGGTCCCAGGCGACCGTCTGTCAGTGAAGCTATCAGCGAGGACAGATGGCACACTAATCTGTAATAAGTCCAGAAGGTTAGAGCGTTGGGCGGAACACTTTGAGGGTCAATTTAGTTGGCCTCCTGCTTCTACTGTGTTGCCGCCACAAACTTGTAATGTAGCATCCTAGTGTAGTGACCAGCGATCGTGTGGCTTCTCTAAGGATCCCGGCTGCAACCGTTTTCCCGCTTGCTTGTTCTGTACGCATGATTCTGTGTACGACTGCTATAGGCAGGCCTGATATGAACTCAGTGCCACATTCTTCAATCGTGCAACTAATTGCACGCAGTAAGCGCTTGTCCTTTTCCTAACGACTCATCTTCTATTCCATTCTTCAAGGTCGTTTAGCCCGAACCTTTTCGAGCGTTGTTTAACGCACTCGAAGGTTCCACGCACTTTTCGCTTGGCGCGCTTTTCGAGTGCCGCCGAGTGGGCGGTAGCCCCTCGTGCTCTTTTCTTTCTTCTCTTGGTTGCTGCCGTTGGTCCCAGACTAGGCTAGAGCTAACTACTTATCATATTTCCAAACATTGCTGGAAATATACGGTTTGTTTCTAAACCTCAATGCGTTCTCTAGTTCGATGCCTGTTGGGACTACGTTTCGAATGCTCTAGGAAAGGCGCTTTAAATTGTTAGTGGACGAGGGTCTAGCGTATGCCCACTTGTCCACTACAAATTGGTGAGCCCGAATACTAATCATTTTCTTTCAGCACCTTCGCTTCGGTTCACTACAAATTGGTGAACCCGGATGATGACTTTTTCTGCGCTTTTCCTTCGGTCGCCACTGCAAATCGGTTAACCCTACTAATGAGCATTTCTCTTTTGATTGCTTCACTCTTCATCATTAAAAATTGATGAACCCGTTCCCAACGCTTTCTTTCGGTGCGTTCTTATCTTCACTCCCAACACAAATTGGTGAGTCCGTTCCTTTTTTCTGGGTTCCCCCAGGCTACCATACGCGTACTAATTTGGTGATCGGTAATTTAAACGCGTTCATAATCTATTTTTAGTGTTGTAATCGATGTTATTAAACGCGTCACTATTCCTAAGTTTATCGGCGCTTACATTTAACACGTCCTATACGTATCTTCATGTGGCAGCTGTTTATACATAGGGTTACCAATGGTCACCATATTATTCCATCGTTCTATAATCCTCGCTCATCTGGTTACCTGAACTGTCAACCACGCTCTAGCGATGAGTACGCATTTAACGTGTGCCTATGACCATGCACACAATTTCAGCGCCATCAAACAAACTCGACCCATCACGCCTAAGTATTTGCGTAGGTGTTTGGTAGTTTTCACTTGCATCCGTCTCACTCGTCATCTGCATCGTCGCATAGCTGCAAGGTTCATCCCATTCGAGATCTCTTGTGCACGCCGTCTGCGCCTCTGCGGAAAACTTCATTGTTCCGATTCGCGTTGGTCTCCTCGCACACCTACTCAACAGTGTCCGCCAGCGTAACCTGCTACAACACGGGACTCAGTGGCCAACGCGGCCTCACTGACCTATCTTGACCCCGAATCCTCTCGCCACATTGCGGTCGACGCACTGACTCAGCATCTGGCCTAGTTGTATATTCACGGGTCAACAAATCTGGCAGCTCTGGTTTCATGGGCCATCTCTCGGACATCTTTCCACAGGTGTAGCTCTTACAGTCGTAAGCAGCACGGTACACACCTCGGATTAAACGTCCTCATGGTTCAAACCACTAACGCCTGCCACAGCATCACTCATCGATAGGTTATTCCCGCACGAGATCAGATATCTCATCATAAATCAGGCTTCTGGCACGGACAATTCATCGGACATACCAACGTGCTTCTCAACTTATTTCCGCTACATCATCCTCAACATTCAGGACCGACCCAGAGACAACCTCTGTCGCTCATCTATACGAGTGCAGTTTTCTGCCACGGTACATCTCAGCCGGCATCGGACTCTGCGACGTCGTAAGCACTACCTAACGCTGGTAATGCAAGAGGAACACGACTAGCATCAATGTCCTCGCTGCACGGTCACTCCTGTTTGCTCATTGGCGCACATTCACCTTCGATCTCCACCGCTCACTTGTTTTTGCAGCACCACAAAAGATGCTTTGCTAGGCCATACGAGATTGTTTGCGCACGTTTGCAAGGAATCGTTTACCTTGTTTGTGCAAACAATGGATATCTCCAGGCCAATGGCACTTTCCCACCAAACGATCGTGTGGACAAAACTACCAGCCCCAAACCTACGCCATCTGCTTCATCTCAATCCAACTGGTGTCCAGTCGCATGACCTGTCTGAGGATACTTGCCAGTTTAGACATCGCGTACTTATCATCATCACGAGTACTAGGCGTTGTCATTGATCCATTTGTCGATCTTTAACCTTTAACGGTTGCAGCCGGGATCCTTAGAGAAGCCACACGATCGCTGGTCACTACACTAGGATGCTACATTACAAGTTTGTGGCGGCAACACAGTAGAAGCAGGGGCCAACTAAATTGACCCTCAAAGTGTTCCGCCCAACGCTCTAACCTTCTGGACTTATTACAGACTAGTGTGCCATCTGTCTCGCTGATAGCTTCACTGACAGACGGTCGCCTGGGACCAGTGGCACTGGATAAGCCTGAAGAGTTTCATCAATGCAGAAAGAAGATATGTTGCGATATGTTAACATTTCGTTTACTCTCATCAGTCGCAAACGTAAAACATGCGAGTTATATATGACACAAATAGAGATAGACAGGGTATGGACACGCATACAGTCACACCACGTATTATGTCATCACCACCACGGCAACCCTATGGGTTGCTTCAACCACTTTTGTGCACATAGCACCGGCTGGTGAGTTCTGATCAACATGGCTTCGCTAAAGGCCAGTAGCTTCGGGTTCTGTTGACGTAACAATATTTTGAATGATTTAAGTGGGTCAACCTGGTGACCTGTTATCATTAGATGTCTAGCAAGTAACGGATTCCACCGGCTTCAGATTGTTGTGTCATGAGTTGTTTTAACCAGTTCGGGACGTGTTCTGCCACTCGCTGAGATAGCTGTCGGTCTGTTCTGCCTATGTAAACGTCACCGCAACTGCAAGTGAACTGGTAGACAACGTGAGAGACAGAATGGTCAGACAAACTGCGTTCGCGATTGTGTAGAACGGGTCCTTTGGTGGTTTGAACCAAGCGTAATTGGGCAGCCGCATACGTACGGGATAGGGCACATTGCAATTTGTGCTTGATGTCGTTTGCCAGATGATCGCCTTTGAATTGCAAAAATAAGAATATATCTTTCTTTTGAGCTGTTTGTACTGGCTCATTGCATTTGTTCATCATGCTGTGAATGTCGATGAACTTTTCAGGATATCCGTTTGCCAGCAACGTTTTTCTCAGCATTTCTTGTTCCATCTGCAGCTTATCAGGGGTGCAAATATGCCTGGCCCTATGAAATAGGGTTTTGACCAAACCCCTCTTGTATGCTATCGGGGCAAAGCTGGAGAACTGAAGATATTGTCCGCCCCATGTTGCTTTGCGATGGACCGATCGCTGTAATGTCCCATCCTCACGCCTAGTGATGAGTACATCTAAGAAAGCTAAACTGCCGTTTGATTCCCTTTCGTGAGACAAGGATAGGTTCGGATGAATAGAGTTAAGAAGATTAAAAAATAAATCAAAATGGTCAGTATCCGTAAAAATCAAAATATCATCAACATATCGTTTGTACAATAAGGCTTTGGCAATATTATCTGAGACTTGCCGTTCAATCATTCCCAAGAAGATGTCGGCTAATGTTGGGCCTTTATAAGTTTTTTTCTCTTCTTCTTCGTGGTTGTGTGGCAGTTAAGCATCAGTGTGAACCACTGATGTATTGCTGTCTATGATGATGATGATGACGGTGACGTTTACGTAGGCAGAACAGACCGTCACTTCTCTCAACGAGTGGCAGAACTGGTTAAAACAACTCATGACAAAACAATCTGAAACCGGTGAATCCGTTACTCGAAGCCCCGCATCATCGATTGCCAGACACCTCATGATAACAGGTCACCAGGTTGACCCAGTTAAATCATTCAAAATATTGTTACGTCAACAGAACCCGAAGCTACTGGCCTTTAGCGAAGCCATGTTGATCAGAACTCACCAGCCGGCGCTATGTGCACAAAAGTGGTTGGAGTGTAGAATCGAGCGAATCAAAGCCGGCCGGTTATGAATAACGCAACGAGTAAACAAGGAGTATATTGTCGACCCGCGAGGTCAACGTGAGAGCGAACGAATAACAAGACGAAACGGTAACAGAGCGGAACGACAAGCGAGCACGCAGCGGGGTCGTACGTTCGAGTGCGCGGGGTACTTGTCGGTATCCATACTCGTTCAAACAAATGTTTAAGCACATACAAAAGTTGGAAACCAAAAGAGTACAAATGGCAATCGTAGCTCTAACATAGTTAGCAATAAACAAATAGGGTCGCTACAGAAGCAATCCATAGAGCTGCCGTGGTGGTGATGACATAATACGTGGTGTGACTGTATGCGTGTCCATACCCTGTCTATCTCTATTTGTGTCATATATAACTCGCATGTTTTACGTTTGCGACTGATGAGAGTAAACGAAATGTTAACATATCGCAACATGTCTTCTTTCTGCATTGATGAAGTTATTAAGGGGAACCAAGTATTTCAAGCTACCTAAATAGTTACCGGTGTTCCTGAAGCAAAAGCGGTCTCCATTTCCTTAACTTTCTCCATTAACCAAGCCTCACGATCAGCCTTTAGGCTACGTTTCAGCTTCCTACGATATATCTCTCCTAGACTTGTTATATGAACTGCCAGGAGGAATGTTCCGTCCAGCTTCTAACAACTCCAGGGATTTCTCCGAGATGCAATATCTGTTCAACCCATGAACCACCGTGCCGCATGTTACAGTGCCTGCTTCGTAGATTGCCTATGACCAGTAGCTGTTAGGATCCTCGGAGCGAGAACGACTAAGTCGTCATAACGAGACTGGACATTGACTCGATGTGACGGCTTGCGAATCTAGATGACCTATTGTGCTATACTAGAAAGCGTGACAATCACATCGTCAGTTAATCGCACCAGGTTGGGGATTGGAAGAAGGTTTACGAGTTTCGAATAAGGTTTTCTCGGGAAATATACACGTTCTGTACACTGCCACCCACCCGCTGCCTTGCGGTACAGGCTTTTGAGCCAAAGGCTTTGGTTGAGAACCCTAATCGTTCTCCTGTCTAGGTCTGGGCGTCCTGGCAGTATCTCAGCCCACACACAACCATGAATATTCACAACAAGTAATTCCATACTGCATCGGCCGTCTCGCAGTATAAACCGGGTCGCCCTATCTGCTGCATACAGCAGGGTGGATAGGCGAAAACATGCTACTGCTGACCCCCCCCCCCCACTGTCCTATCAAATTTAGCTCTCAGGCCCCTCCCGACCTCCATTTCTGATAATTACTCTACAGGTCCCACAACAGATATAGCTAATTGTTGGGGAAAGTCTATTTTCCCCAAAAAGGGTTTATTTTTCGAGCTATCTTCGAAAAATAAATTGTGATTTTGAATTTCATCTTTTCGCGCCACAACGTGCCAAAACTCAATTTTGGCGCACGTTTCTCCGGCGTCTCTGATTGGCCCATCCCACTTTTAATGCATCAATTAACGTGGGATTCTTCAAGGCTGTTCAGAGACTATATATATGCAGACGCTGGTCTGCAATGTTACCTTTGGTTAGAGAGCAAATACATTCTCGACTGAAGGTCAAGGTCTTCTGGGGTTTCTGGTTATCGTTACGCTCGGTGCTACGTGTTCGTGTATTACTATAGTCGTGCGCTAGACATTATCGTTATCGTTGACCAGCGGGTCATAACACTAATCATAGTAACACTGTTGCGGTAAGTCCCATCTCTTGATCATCCAGCCTCAGGCCTCCCTCGTCCCTTGCTTAGACCTAGAATGCGAATTAATATAGGTGCCTTCAACGTTCGCACGCTAAAACAGATAGTCAACAGGCCGCTCTCGCACGAACGTTAGACTCGTTGCATGTCGATGTCTGCTGTATCTCGGAGACTAGAATCCAGGACAGTAGTCAACGTATGGAACTAACAGCACCCGCATTGTCTACCCGATACTGGTTATACACTTCGGGTGACTCCACAGCCGCCGTTACAGGTCAGGCTGGAGTAGGTATAGTCCTCAGCACGACGGCCGCAGCCGCATTAGTAGATTGGATTCCTGTTAACAGTAGACTGTGCCGTCCGCTTGGCAGGTTCTGTTAAAACCAGCTCTAGACGCAAAACTTTCAGAAATTTATTCATTGTGTCTGCTTATGCTCCTACTGACTGTAGTGACATCGGCGTCAAGGACGCATTTTATCGGAATCTAACCGCCCTCCTTCGGCCGATACGTGGCTCTGATATCGTCGTTCTGGCTGGAGATATGAATGCCCAGGTCAGCCACCTTGGTGAGGCTGTCTTGTTTAGGTGACAGACTTGGGATAACATCAAATCTGTCGGATAATGGCGGGAGGCTGTTACAGCTGTGCGCTGAGCATAAGCTATTTGTAGCCAGCACTAGCTTTAGGCATCGTGAACGTCATTGCTATACTTGGCGCCCGCCTTCTCCGAGTCAGGTCTGCTCTCAGATAAACCACATAGCCTGTTAGTTATAGGTGGCGTGGTTTGATTCAGGACTGTCATTCTTAGTGGAGCACACTTGAATTCAGATCACGCGTTAGTACGTTATCGTTTTGTTCTTACTTTTGCTGGGCAATGACCCAACCGACAGCAACGACCAGTTGTTGAGAAAGTGGCTTTACCACCGATAAAGCATGAGTACTAAATCGGCATAGAAAGCTGCCTTAGTAGTTCTCATTCAGAAGATCCTAATAGCTGCTGGACTCAAATTTCACAGGCAATTTATGAAGCAGGTACTGTAGCATGCGGTACAGAGGTACATAAGCTCAACACACATTGGATCTCGGAGAAATCCCTGGAGTTGCTAGAAACCAGACGGAACATTCGTCCTGGTAGTTCTCATAAAAAGTCTAAAAGAGATATCCGTGAGAAGCTGAAACGTAGTCTAAGGGCTGATCCTGGGACTTGGTTAGCGGAAAAACTTGAGGAACTAGAAACCGCTTTTGCTTCAGGGAACACCGGCAAACTCTTTAGGCTGATCTGTGCCTTTGCTCTCAGGCGACCGTCTGTAACCGAAGCTATCAGCGAGACAGATGGCACACTAGTCTGTAATAAGTCCAGAAGGTTAGAGCGTTGGGCGGAACACTTTGAGGGTCAGTTTGGTTGATCCTCCTGCTTCTACAGAGTTGCCGCCAAAAACGTGTATGTAGCATCCTAGTCAGTAGATCTGGAACCACACACTGAGACTGAGGTTTGCAATTGTATTTCTGCTCTCAAACGTAATACGGCTGCCGGCACTTTTCAAAGGTGATGAGGAGGCGCTAGTAGAGGCCTCGACTTAGCTGTTTCAACTTTTGTGGACGACGGAGACCACCCCTTCGTGCTGGGGTCACGCGATGACAGTTCCTATATTCAAGAAAGGGATCAGGGACTCTTGCGGAAACCATAGGGGAATTAGTTTGACCCCAATCATTTCAAGGGTTCTGGCATCCATTGTACCTCGCCGATTCACTGCAGCTCTGGGGGCGGGGTGCATTACGGAAGAACAGACAGGGTTTCGCCCCGGGCGGGGATGTATAGATCACATTTTTGCTCTTCGCCAAATTCTGGAGAAGTGTCATGTGTACCGCCGATTACAAAGATGCGCTTGGTTCGGTGGATCGATCTGCACTTTTAGA
>LOND01001831.1:0-16957 GCA_014220965.1 Paragonimus kellicotti | reverse complement strand
AAAATCACGCGATTTGTTGCTCATGCTGAACGAAATATAAATAATCGCCAATTTCAACGGTTGTGCACAAATCCACCAGATTACACCGCTTTGCGCGGTATATTTGCGAGAAAATTTCTAATCATTCAATTCGCCTGTCTATGTCCGTTTCACGATTCAAACTGGCACCAGACAGCAGAACACACCACAAACTAGTGTTTCATGAGGTTTCTCACCGCAAATGTACAGCGCAAGCACAAAATCACGCGATTTGTTGCTCATGCTGAACGAAATATAAATAATCGCCAATTTCAACGGTTGTGCACAAATCCACCAGATTACACCGCTTTGCGCGGTATATTTGCGAGAAAATTTCTAATCATTCAATTCGCCTGTCTATGTCCGTTTCACGATTCAAACTGGCACCAGACAGCAGAACACACCACAAACTAGTGTTTCATGAGGTTTCTCACCGCAAATGTACAGCGCAAGCACAAAAATCACGCGATTTGTTGCTCATGCTGAACGAAATATAAATAATCGCCAATTTCAACGGTTGTGCACAAATCCACCAGATTACACCGCTTTGCGCGGTATATTTGCGAGAAAATTTCTAATCATTCAATTCGCCTGTCTATGTCCGTTTCACGATTCAAACTGGCACCAGACAGCAGAACACACCACAAACTAGTGTTTCATGAGGTTTCTCACCGCAAATGTACAGCGCAAGCACAAAAATCACGCGATTTGTTGCTCATGCTGAACGAAATATAAATAATCGCCAATTTCAACGGTTGTGCACAAATCCACCAGATTACACCGCTTTGCGCGGTATATTTGCGAGAAAATTTCTAATCATTCAATTCGCCTGTCTATGTCCGTTTCACGATTCAAACTGGCACCAGACAGCAGAACACACCACAAACTAGTGTTTCATGAGGTTTCTCACCGCAAATGTACAGCGCAAGCACAATCACCATTGTTGCTTACAATGCTGAACGAAATATAAATAATCGCCAATTTCAACGGTTGTGCACAAATCCACCAGATTACACCGCTTTGCGCGGTATATTTGCGAGAAAATTTCTAATCATTCAATTTCCTGTCTATGTCCGTTTCACGATTCAAACTGGCACCAGACAGCAGAACACACCACAAACTAGTGTTTCATGAGGTTTCTCACCGCAAATGTACAGCGCAAGCACAAAATCACGCGATTTGTTGCTCATGTCTCTACATTGACACAGCTCCGCATTTCTCATTTTCAACGCGTGACATATTGTCTCTATTCTCATCCTTCAGAAAACATTCTGCTATGCGAGGAAATTTTCCGCGATGAACGGACGTTAGAAACCCCATATTGACCGAGCAGTTCGCGACATTTTCAACTTTTTGACGTTCTGGAACAACCAAAATCGCGCGCCTAGTATTGCTCAATTCTTCGCCGGATTTTGGAAGTTCCCGTCCTCCCTTGCCCGAGCCGAACTTCTTCAAAATTTTTCCGTAGCCAATTATGTCAAATAATGGCGAAATTCCTCGAAGATGCATTTGCACGTATTTCCCGGCATGACCTTGAAATATTTGAAATATCGTCCCCCACATAACCTTGTATAAGAGAAATTAGTATAACATTTAATCTTTGGAACAGAATCTGAGGAATGAGCGAACTATTTCTCTTACTGATGTGTGTATCAAACTTTCGTAAACCGCAACCTACCTCTGTCTGATTATGCATGCTTTTGTCAGCAGACTTCATGTTTGTCTTACAATGTTGTTGATTTGTTGATTTGTAACGCCTGTAATTATCTGTCATGATCGCGCACATCCGAGCGTGTCTCTCACGAATGCGTTGAGAAATATATATTATTATTATTATTAAGAAGGAAATATGGGGAATGGGACCTAACCACTGCAAGTAGCTACGTCTATATTCAAACACAACACCAAGACGTCTACACTTTGATACCGATGATGATTGACGAGTAATGACTGATGATTAATGGTTGACGATTGATGATGGTGATGGCACCTGTAGTTCCTTTGCAGTGTATCAACGGAGTGTGCGATACCTCAGTCGCTTTCCATTCTGTAACGTCTAAGACGCATCTTGGGTATTCGGTGGTCGGACATGGTTCCGAACACTGAGATACTGCGGCGAGCGGACATGAACGGGATGGAAGCCATGTTGATGCTAAATCAACTTCGTTGGCCAGGACGCGTCCGCAGGATGGAGGGCGAACGAATTCCGAAGCGGCTACATACGCACAGGAAAACATGACAACCAAGCGGAGTTCACAAACGCAGAAAAGGCTGAGTATTAGTTATATTTGCAGCCGCTTAGCGGCCGTTCGTCGAGAAGGAGTATCCAGATTGGTGTTCTGTGGATAAGCACGGCTGTGATCACTGCCAGACAGGTTAGAGGCCGTGTTACCGAAAGCCCACCAGCCAATTAATGCCCGGGAGTATTAATTTCAGTGAAGTGTGTTGCAGACAGCGAAGTTCGCCGCGTCAATCAGACGTGTGCTTTTATTAATCTGTGCGCTGGGCTAGAATGTCGGCTACGAAACTTGTAGTGCGGCTTGTCCCTAACGTGTGTGTTGAATAAGTGAAAATTAAAGGATTCGGCCGTGACCACGGAGTCAGACTATAAGTGAATAAGTGAATCACTGTTTGCAGCTCGTCTCTCTTATTAAGCAGGCTGCATACATTCGCCAGCATGCATTTCAGCTCCGGCGATCTGGCCTTCTGACTACTCCGCAGTTTGGTTTGCTCCGAAGAATAGGTTTGTTTTTTGAGATACGAGGATATGAACATCACCGATGTAAACCATTTTTCTCCTCAGTGATTGGCTTTCCTGGACTGTTGCATCGTTGTCTTGTTTCCTTTGGAGCTGTGATTTGTTTCCTGACCCTGTCGAGAAGCTCGCTTTTGATTGCTGGTGCAGCTGACACCGCCAGATATGGGGCAGACTTGTAGTGCACGGCTGTCTCCTGTTACTTCTATGCCTGGCAGCCTTTGATCTATCGTGTCAGCTTCAGTTAGCACCAGATGTTGAATGTTACGGTCCCAAAATTCTCCTAAGAGCGGTCCGTGACGGTTCGTTTGTGTTAAATACAGTCCAATTACGGAGTTTGTGCTCTCGGTGCCACATCGTCACTGCGAGTATTCCAGCGTTTCGCAGAATACTTAGAATTAACTGTCTTTCCGAGGATCTCCTATGTTTAGGATCCTGTATGATCGGTTCGGGGGCGTGGATAATTATGTTCCTGTCCCTTTTTAGGGTGGCCTTCATAGGAAATTTGTAATTGTCTAACTGCATTAATTTGTTTTCGCAGAGTGGCCGTGACGTAGATGTGCCTCATGTTGCACTATCCGTGTGAGCACCGCATCGACGTTAGTCGGGCTACTGGGACTTAGGTGCACGCGATAATTTGGGGGCGTCCTGCAATCTTCCTTCATTTGCCCACTTGGCGTCAAAACTATTGGTTTCCAAGGTCCTGTAGCTTTACTTAGTAGTTGGCTTTTGTGATCCCTGAGCAGCCTCATTGCCCTTTTGGGTTTTGGAGAGACCAAGGTGTGGTTCTTGGGGCGTATCACCGTTGACGTAAGTGGCGTTGAGCGCACAAGTGAGCTACTTCCCAATGTGAGGCGTATGGACTGCTTGCAGAAGGTCTTTGGAGTATGCCCACCTCTTCTCGAGATTCCGTGTTGTTTAGTCAGGAGTAGGATTCCGAGTTTAGTTGGTGGTTTGGCTTGGGGAACGGGTATCGGAATTCGACTGTGTGAAACACTTATTACGGATTCCGATCTGTCTGAAAGACTAAGCGACTTTCTTCCTCTAGTCTTGCATTCTACACAGACCCAGCACAGGTCAGAATATTTGCCGTGCAGTTTATATAGCTCTGTGCTTATGCATGCACATGATTGATGACACCATCTATCGCATGTCACACTGAATCCCGGCCACTACCTTTTTGCCACACTGCTTGTTAAGGCAAGGATAAGAGACTCGGGGCATATTACCAGCAAGATGTTTATATGGCTTAAATAGTCCAATTCATAATCAGTCAATCGGAATGAACTTGCGACCAATGGGAATTCGCTTGTAAGGTGCCTATACACTTTAATAGCCAAATGCGAGACACTTACAGGTAAAGGGTAACAGAACGACAGGAGCAACTTATCTTCAAAATGGAATCAGTTCAGTTCACATGACGTGGCGACTAGTAGCCTGGTAGTCCAGTCTCTTGGCTGGTAGGCAACAGCTTCTCGCATCTCGATTATGTGTTACAATGCACTATCCCGAAGGTAGCGAGTCATATGTTTTTCCTCCTCTCCGTGTCGTGTAAGTGCAGATGTTTTAGGAATTGAATGGTAATGGAATAAACAATCCATTTTGGCGTATTTCTGGATTTATGCCTTCACGATTACCACTGCCGTGGACTTAAAATCCCTTCGGAGAAGCACGACAGATCGAATCTATTGGGGATACCTTCACCCACTGTGATGGAACTTCAAACTAACACACCTTCACGAAAGCTTGAGTCAGTTCCTTTTTATTGCACACACTTTCAATTTGTTTGTACTTAAGCTGTATACAGTTAAACTCCACCACAGGACTGTCGGTGAACCACCCGAAAACCCACAAGCCTGAGTCCTTGTTTATCTACCGCACGCCATGCCTGCAGGTCCTTCAGAAAAAGCGAATCCAATTCTGAACCAAGTCGTCTTACGGATATTTGTCTGGTGTTTTTTGTGAAAATTTGGATTGTCACTTCAGTACTTTCGTGCCCATTAATCATTAGTTAACACTTCGGTATCTGTTTCTTTTTGTAGGATTTTCCATTATTTATGCCTTCTCCGCAGTTTGTTTTTACTGTGTCCTCGTTCGCCAACTCCCGTCCGAAATTCTTAGCTTTCTTGTGTGGTAGCTTTATGGATATTGGATATGTCTTTATATTGCACTCATTATACCTAAGTACAAAAAATGAGATTTAAAACTCGTAGTCACTGTGGGTTAATCGAACAAGAATGCGGAGGGTGCTGTCCCAAAACCAATAACTCCGATATCCTGTGTAGCGTATTAGCACTTCACGCCCAGTGTTCATTGCTCACATAACAAGAACTCAACCTCTTTAAAATGGGCATGTAACTGGTGCGCCGGTTTAATTCCATTCACCTCGAGACGCAAGTCGGTGGACACGACAACGTCCGATATCGATTGGTCCAGCTAACTGCTGACTGCGCCAAGTGTAATCATCCAACTTAATACAGAATACCGTGAAACTGCTGACCCCGGGGTTGTTGAGAGCAAGTTCGTATTTACCCTTCCCGCCATCTAGTGCTGCGTTTCAAGAAAGTCATAACATCTGTGACCAACTCTTGCAAAATACCACACTTTAGTTCGCAGGCGAATCTGAAAGACGACACGCTTCTAATGACGATCGAGACGTCTGTCTTGACTGTCCCAGAGATCAGTGAATCTAATGATGTACTCAGGACTTCCCCAAATTTGTTGGAGACTCATTCAACCAAGAAGCGAAGTCCGTGTGTCATCTATCAAGATAACATACGCTCGTAAATGCAAGATACTTAACTGGACATTCGAGCGAGGAGAGTGTGAAGAACGCTTACCAGGAAGCATTGGTGAACAAGTTGCCCAGTTCGAGTCAGGTGAGAGATCCTAACGAACACTGGGAACAAATCGCTGCAGCTATGAAAGCATGCTGTGAAGAGGTATGTTCCGAAGGAGCTGTTCAGTTGCGACAGAACCGAATTCCGGTCACGTCCATGAAACTCCATGAACAGGAACGTAGGTTACACTACATGGTCCAACATCCCAATGATGATAGGTCCTGTCATACATTTTGTGGACAGAGGGCGAAGTTGCTGCGTTGGTGAGATGTGTAACTGATCTTATCGTTACTGGTATGCTTCGCAACGCATCTGGGAGTAACACGCTCAGGTGAGCGTGTGTAATATGGTTTACACATTATAGGGCGACACATAATTGCAGACCGCACGCATTAGTAATAATAGCACAACACACCAATTGTGTGGATAAGACAACGATGTAGACACAATCTCCATAATTCGTTTAAAAAATTTATTTCGACAATTATCCGTTTCGAGGGATTCGGCTTGAAGGTCGTTCAAAAGGGAAAACGGTCATTTTGGCGCGAATCCTCGTTTTTAAATATTTTTGAAAATTTTAAAATCGGAATTTCGGGCAAAGTACTCACAATGCATCAATTTTAAATAAACAGCGGTACTGCAAATATTGAAATACATCGATCAAGTGCCAAAAGTACTGGTTTGGTGATGAAAAATTTCCACCATTTTTGCGAAAATCACCCGTTATTGGCGTTAGGTCACTTTTCAAGTCTTGTAAATGCACTTATTGCAATGTTCCAGATGGAATACGTCATTCTATAGCCTGAGAGTGCTTCATTCTGTGTGGTTTCGAAGATATGGTCGAAATGGAAATATACGACCACACAATGTTGGCATTGCATTTCAACAAGAACACTAACACATTTGATGATGAAACATGTATGACAACGTTTCCAGCTTCCTTGTCTATACGATATTTGTACTGTTTTTTCTTGTGTGGAATATTTCAAATAGATACTGGCCGATGAAATGTTGCCCTTAGAAATGGCTGGAAATGACGCTATCATATGGCTGTTTTCATCTTCGGTTGATATGCAGCGGCGTGAGAAAAGGGTATTATGTCCCACTCTATCACTTGGAATCTTCAGAAGTAAATTCTATTCACTCTACTGCATTGTTTCCAACTAGATTGAGGTCGCGTGTCGTTCATACGAAACAGTATACGGAAACAGATGAACTCAAGCTGCCTGCCGATCATTGAGAGGTATACCTCTCAGCCAGTCGCGACTTGATGGTTAAAACGCCAGGTATCTATCGCGGTGCAGAAAAATACTCCGATCAATATGACAATCAACGGACTCAAAAAAATGATGATTACCATGTACCACAGACGCTTCAAATACAAGTTTCTCATCACTTCCCGCATGTGTTTGTTCTCCATGTTGTTCATGGCGAACGTCATTCGGAAGGAGCAGCTACTAGTGTGAATGCATACTGCATTAGATGTCAATTTTGCGAACAGCTGTTTTCGGTAATTCTCATCAGGCTTTTACAATTACATAAGGTAAATGCGAATTATATATGAAAATTATAACGTGTCAAATAGGTCATCAAAAATCACAGGAGGGTACGGATCACAGTCTACTGGGGGTGGGTGAGGTGTTGGTGAATGTGTTTGAGTGTTACACGCGCCTGTCATGAGACATGCGTTCATCAGTGTCGAGTGGTTCATGCTTGCTCGGGTTTCAAGTGGATGTGGAATGACTGGCCAGGGGAGGTGGAGGGTTTGTACGAATTGTTTTGGGCACATAGGCAGGGTTGTGGAGTCTGATAGCAATAGCCTCGGCCGTTGATAACAGTCGCACTCTGACAGCTCTGGAGCCGGAATGACGAACCTTGTAGATTACTCGGAACGCTTCATCCGGGTGTCAAGTGAGTGGGAGCCAATCGCACTGGAAATAGGCTTTCTCGAACCGCTGCGAAGCCATTTCGGTAGGTGTTCACGAATCCTTTCCGATAGCCGCCTTGTGGTCCTCCCAACGTAACCTGCTTGACAACAACAGGTGAGAGAGTAGATACAGAAAGACGAAGAGAACTTGGGCAAACTATCCTTAAGGCGTGGCACCAGTACCGGGCAGGTGTCGAACGATACGATAAGTCTCGCTGCAGGGTAGGCACTCTCGACCGCGTTTGAAAGTCTACGGCTAATTATTTCACTGTTAACCTCACCTCTATATGAAAGACAGATGAAAACCGGCTTTTTCTCCGCTGTCTGGACGATTTCAAGTTTCGTACCGGGCCGCAGATTTTTGTCTATGAATCTCTCAGGGTATCCATTTCCAATGAGAGTTTCCCGAATATATCCTACTTCCTCCTGGAGAGTGTCCGGTGTACAGATCTTTTGCGCTCTGTTCAAGAGACAACGTACCAAATTTCTTTTGTACTTCAACGGGACAAAACTGTGAAAAGTGTGTATTGACCCGTCCACGTTCTTTTCCTATGAATTGATCTTTGAATTGTTCCCTCTGGTTGACGAAGCAACGCGACATCTAGGAATGAGAGTCTGCTGTGATGTTCTAGCTCGACAGTGAACTTTATATTCGGGTGTGCTTTGTTGAACTCATCTAGTATGAACTGGGGATCAACATCGTTTGGAAGAAGACAAAAAATGTCGTCCACATAGCGCTTGTAGAGCTTGCACTTAGATACGATGTGATTGAGTTCAGTGGTCTCTAGTTTGGCCATAAATATATCGGCGAGTAGCGGACCTAGAGGTGAACCCATTGCTACTCCATCTTTCTGCCTATATAACTCTCCATTAAATTGAAATTGAACGTTATAGGTGCAAAACAACAACAGTTCTTTCAATTTTTCTCCTGTAATTCCGACCTCAATCTGATTGTTCTCGATATAGGTGCACAAATAGTCGATGGTTTCTTGCAGTGGAACATTAGTGAATAGAGAAGTAACATCCAAAGACAACATGTTGTCATTCCCGATATTCACTGACTCGATTGAGTCTACAAAGTCGAAAGTGTCTTTTAGGCTAAATTATTCGTGTGATTTGATCGGTTCTAATATCTCCACTAGCCACTTTGCTACAGCATGATACGGCGAATTGTACATGTCTAGAATCGGTCTTAATGGCACTCCGTCTTTATGAACTTTGGGAAGACCGTACAAACGTGGAATGACCGTTCCCGTAGGTCTGATACGCTCGAAAGTTGAAGCATCGATAACGTCTGCTTGTTTCATTTGACGGAGTAACTTGGATAAGCTTTTCTCTATTGCTGTCGTTCTATCTTTATCTTTTTCCGTTTTCTGAAACTTTGAACTATCTGATAGGATCGACGACATTTTGGTAAGGTAATCTTGTTTGTCAAGTAAAACTATTCCCGCTCCTTTGTCAGGCTTCATGATTAAAATATGCGGGTTGGATTTCAACTCTTTTACGGCGTCTAAGTGCTCACGCTTCATTTGACGGAGTAACTTACTGCATTCTCAGACGTTGGTGATAACTGTAGTTTGTCAGGTTGTAGCTGGTTGTAGCTTGTTGTAGCCCAAGCCAATCGGATGGAGCAGCTACTAGTGTGAATGCATACTGCATTCTCAGACGTTGTTCATAGCTATAGTTAGTCAGGCTTGAGCAGCTACTAGTGTGAATGCATACTGCATTCTCGGACATTTTTCGTGGGCTAGGTCAGCAAGACTGTGCTAGCGATTTCATCCTCTGGATAGATCAGATTCAGCAATGTTTGATAATGAATCCAAGTGCGATACATTGAATAACAGCCGTCCCACGCCGTCACATGGATTTTGGTTGCGCCACAAAATCTCCTGTAAGTGGGAGTTGAATAGCTGACGATTAGATCTGGATATTGCTCTAAAGTGCTTCTGGCGACCGGACCACAAGTTTTCGATGTTTTTGTGTGGATTGTGGTGGAGTGCAGTCAATCGTGTACGCCATATCTGCATTGACCAATCAGGTCGATTGACATTGACCTATATATACAGTGTCCATAACAGACTAGATGAGACTTTGTGTGGTGTAGTGAATACACATCTTGCTATGAACCTGACTTCATCTACATGGATGACAATTTTCGGGATCCACAAAGTTAACCGAGTGGTTGATAGTCCAATGCTCATAATGAGCTATCGTATCCAGTGCTCGGTGAGCCCGTCAGTTATAATGATGGTATTAGGCTGTTATCGAGTGTGATAAATGTTTGATTAGACCCACGCGCACATGACGACAAATAATGGGAATCAGCGTGGCGTATTCGGGTTTGTTTCCAGCGCATACTACCATAAACGCATTCGTGGTATCCCTTTCGATTCCACCCAAAACCCACGCTTTAGAAAAATGGCTTCCCCTGTGATACTTTCGTTTCATGAAGAGAGGTTTGTCGATTACAGAAAGGATGGCTTGACTAAAACAAAAGTAGGTGAAAAACCAAACTCATCAAAAATGTACAGGTGAATGCGACTATCAAAAATATCATTTCTTACAGTCGCTACATAATTGCCCACAACACAATGAAAGGTCTGTGATAAATTCGGGCAAACGAAGATAAACGTAAACCGTACACTTCGGGGTGATGTCGCCCATATCCTGAGCCCAGATAGTACTCAAATCAAAACACATTGGAGACCCGTGGTTAGACAATCGTGGAGCACCAGAAGTGATAAATGGTGTTCTAACAGTTGATAATTAACATGATGGAACATCGCAGAACATACAGATATGCTTCTGAAATTGGTGACAATATGGACCAAAAGTCGCGACAAACAGAGTTCTCATTGTCAAGTCCACTGGATAATTTGTGGCTGCAATAGTACGGGGAGTCAAAACAATGATCAACAGATCACTGACCCTTCACCTGTGTTGCAGTTATATTAACTTTCAGAGACATTGCTGATTGGTAACACGGGGTTGGGAATGCATGTTCTACATATTTAGTGTCGGTTGCAGCATATATATACATTACGGTTTCAGGCTACCGCCAATATATGAACCTGAATGTTCACCAAGGACCGTTTCAAAGTCATACCCGGAAAGCGAAGTCCCGCGAACCTAATCGGCAAACTTCACAACCATATATCAAACAGAACAGCTGTATATAGTAAAATATACTTGGATTCATTTTCAAACATTGCAGATTCTGATCAATCCAGAAAATGAAATCGCTAGCACAGTGTCGATGACTTAGCCCATGAATAACGTCTGAGAATGCAGTATGCATTCACACCAGTAGCTGCTTCAGCATTACTAACTACAGTAATCAACAAGGTCTGAGAATGCAGTATGCATTCACACTAGTAGCTGCTCAGCCTGACTAACTATAGCTATGAACAACGTCTGAGAATGCAGTATGCATTCACACTTGTAACTGCTTCAGCCTGACTAACTATAGCTATGAACAACACCTGAGAATGCAGTATGCATTCACACTAGTAGCTGCTTCAGCCTGACTAACTATAGCTATGAACAACGTCTGAGAATGCAGTATGCATTCACACTTGTAACTGCTTCAGCCTGACTAACTATAGCTATGAACAACACCTGAGAATGCAGTATGCATTCACACTAGTAGCTGCTCCATCCGATTGACTTAGGCTATGATCAACGTCTGAGAATGCAGTATGCATTCACACTAGTAGCTGCTCCTTCCGAATGACGTTCGCCATGAACAACATGGAGAACAAACACATGCGGGAAGTGATGAGAAACTTGTATTTGAAGCGTCTGTGGTACATGGTAATCATCATTTTTGAGTCCGTTGATTGTCATATTGATCGGAGTATTTTTCTGCACCGCGATAGATACCTGGCGTTTTAACCATCAAGTCGCGACTGGCTGAGAGGTATACCTCCCAATGATCGGCAGGCAGCTTGAGTTCATCTGTTTCCGTATACCTGTTTCGTATGAACGACACGCGACCTCAATCTAGTTGGAAACAATGCAGTAGAGTGAATAGAATTTACTTCTGAAGATTCCAAGTGATAGAGTGGGACATAATACCCTTTTCTCACGCCGCTGCATATCAACCGAAGATGAAAACAGCCATATGATAGCGTCATTTCCAGCCATTTCCAAGGGCAACATTTCGTCGACCAGTATCTATCTGAAATATTCCACACAAGAAACAGTACAAATATCGTATAGACAAGGAAGCTGGAAACGTTGTCATACATGTTTCATCATCAAATGTGTTAGTGTTCTTGTTGAAATGCAATGCCAACATTGTGTGGTCGTATATTTCCATTTCGACCATATCTTCGAAACCACACAGAATGAAGCACTCTCAGGCTATAGAATGACGTATTCCATCTGGAACATTGCAATAAGTGCATTTACAAGACTTGAAAAAGTGACCTAACGCCAATAACGGGTGATTTTCGCAAAAATGGTGGAAAATTTTTCATCACCAAACCAGTACTTTTGGCACTTGATCGATGTATTTCAATATTTGCAGTACCGCTGTTTATTTAAAATTGATGCATTGTGAGTACTTTGTCCGAAATTCCGATTTTAA
This sequence comes from Paragonimus kellicotti, assembly GCA_014220965.1. Lineage (NCBI taxonomy): Eukaryota > Metazoa > Platyhelminthes > Trematoda > Plagiorchiida > Troglotrematidae > Paragonimus > Paragonimus kellicotti. The sequence goes on along the minus strand of LOND01001831.1, from coordinate 4,826 downwards.
AATTTTCAAAAATATTTAAAAAACGAGGATTCGCGCCAAAATGACCGTTTTCCCTTTTGAACGACCTTCAAGCCGAATCCCTCGAAACGGATAATTGCTGTTATCTCGAGTAGTTACATCAGTCTTGACTCCGCAGTGTGTTCCCGAATTCAATGTTATAGTGCCCACTATTCACAGTTTCACTTCACATGTTTTTAATCGTTCGTTTCTATATATACATTGTTTTGTTAACCTCATCTTTACATATGTTTGAAATCATCAACCACTTTTGAACTGAATCGTCAACACGAATAAACGGGAGTTACCGCGCACCGTCTCTGTCTTCTCCATTTGTGCGGATTTTGAGCTGGTAAAGCAGTTGCACGTTGAAATATTTTAGCTCCGCGTGTTGGCTAATCCGTCGACGCTCAACGTTCGTCATCCCACGCCGCGTGTGGAATTATCCGTCGGTCGTTTTCCGAACTTCACCCCTGGCGCTGTCTTTCCTTCTTGTGGTGGTCTATTCAACTCAGCGGACCTCGACTTATCAGTGAGTCGTTCCTTTTACCGATACGTCTTCTGTTTTGTTTGTACGCTTACCTTTGGAGCCTATCCATTACCGTTACAACCTTTCTTGGTATTATCATATCTTTAGTCATTTTTATCATTTGATTGATTAGGCCACTACAAAATTGGTGAGCCCGTTATATTTTTTTCGAACTGTGCTTTATCCATCTTTTTGGCATTATTAGAAATGCTTGACGACATTATGGACATTGACATTGAAGCCGAGCACAGTGTTGCTTTAAAACTGCCCGAATACAGCGCCCGAAACCCTCGACTGTGGTTCCACCAGATTGAGGCCGTCTTTACCACCAGACGGATAACGTCAGAGAAAATAAAATTTTCATACGTGGTGCAGTCACTTCCTTTTGACGTCGCAGCGGAGGTGGAAGACCTGCTAGAATCAGTCCCATCCGATCTCCCTTATACCCTGTTGAAAGACGCCATCATAAAGCGGACTGGAAAGTCAGAGGCTAAACTCTTGCATGACTTGTTCAATTCAGTCGAGCTAGGCGATCGGTCTCCATCCCAACTGTTACGTTATATGAGAGGCCTTTTGGGCTCGCGGAAGCTTGATGATGCAATCTTGAGACAGTTATGGGCGGAAAACTGCCATCTGCGGTACAGCACATTTTGGCCGCCATGGATGAAGACAGCTCAGTTGACAAATTGGCAGCCCTTGCGGACAAGGTGTCGGAAACTTTCCCTTCACAACCGGTGTGCGCCGCAACCAAAGCTGTTCCCACGTCGTCCCCTTCAGTCTCAACTACTGATGATAGCCTGAAACTTTTGATTGAGAGATGTGCCATCGTATGGATAATATGGCTATGCAGATCAACGAGCTGAAGAGGCATCCACCCAAAAGCCGTGCACGATCTAACTCCCGCAGTCCATCAAGGTGGTGTTGGTACCACCAAAACTTTCGGCACAAAGCGAAGAAGTGCACCCAGCCGTGCACATTCCGAACTCGCCACGCGTCACCGTCAAACCGGCAGGCCAGCCAGTAACGGCGACGACTGTCGCTGGCCCAGCAGGTACTAGTCGCCTATTTTTCATCAGGGATCGATCGACCGGCTTGCGGTTCCTTATAGATACCGGAGCCGAGCTCAGCGTTATTCCACCGCAACCAAATGATCGACTTCAGTCTGGCCTGCCCTTCCACCAACACCCCCTTTTGCAGCACTGTTGTTCTTAACTCGGCCGTGCTCACATACCGAGACGGTTAAGCACAACGTGGAACACCATATTACAACACGCGGTCCTCCGATTTTTGCTCGTCCACGCCGTTTACACCCAGACAAACTGAAAATAGCCAAGGCTGAATTCGAACATATGCTTCAGTTTGTAATGCTTTAAAGCCATCGCTAGAAACTCTGCTTACGACCTCTTAAGAAAAGTTGTTCTGAGGTTTAATACCCCTGTAAGAAAACAACCAACCGACTAAGAAAGTTCCGAGGATGAAGCTTGAAAACCTTCCTGTTATGTCCTCGCCGGCCGTCATCATTCGCTATCATGAAGAACTGTTCAACGAGACCTACTCTGAAGAAGTGTGTGAGAATTAAATCACCGCGGAGTCGTCGAAATTCAAGTGGATATAAATCAAGAATTTCAAGTCGAGACTCGTACGCGACATTTCTCAAGCCCGTGACTAGTTTGGTAGCCGCGCGCTGGACACGCTCAACAGCTAATATGTCTTTCTTCAGGCCGGTATACACGACCTGATTGGCATACTCGAGGAGCGGTCTTATATAAACTCCGTAGAGCGTTTGAAACGCTCTCTTGTCTATGCGGGGGAAGTGCACTTAATCATTCTGAGAGCGGTCAAGTGTTGTAATCCTGAGAAGTTGTCCAATTTACCGATAACAGTATCGTCGTCCGAGACGTTGGATTAGGAGAAGCTGCATGTGGCGCCTACTAGGAGTACGTCTTGGCCACGCAATGCCAGTCGAAGCCACAGAGCGTCACATTTATCAGAGGAATGAAATCCACCGATAACCGTGAGTGTTGGGAGACAATGGTGAAGGAAAATCGCAGAACCCCCATTCTCCCTCGGGCGGAGTCAGCTCGGTAAACTGAATACCCGGGGACACTCAGTTCACTGTCACTGACGTCACCTGCAAGCCAGGTCTCCGTGAAAGCAACTATACGGGGTTGGGTTTCAGAAATTAAGCTGTTTGATTTTTGGTAATTTCAGTGAACAGACTAAGACGGTTCGTATACATGCACTTAAACCTACTTCCTCATTTGATTTCGCAAACAAGGAAAGGAGTGTGCGAGGATGAACGTGGAAAAAATACCTAGAATTCAGGAAGGCGGTGGGGTTGGACTCGGTCTGTACTGCCGAGTGGTTCTGATGGCCCTATTTGAGGCTGCGGGCGCGACATCACCGCTTGTGCGTATGTCAGCGTTTCTACAGGACGCTTGACCAGCATTCTCGGTGTCGCAATTTGCGACCTCTGCACCCCTGCTAAATTCCGTTTTTGGGAGGGTGTTTGGGAGTTTTAACCCACGAAAGATACAACGTTATCGTCTTCTGGGTACATGGTTTAAAGAAAAGCAACGTACGCGGTTTGTGGAGCCACTAATAGAAGCTGCGTGTAATCGGTAGACCAAAAATATCTCTGTAATCTTTGTGGTAAAAATCTTTTTAAAGTTGCCGAAGTTGTTGAAAGATACGTGTTGCAGTTTCTGAAATCGTAGAATTCTGTTGCTTGAACATTCTTTTGTTTTAATCTTCCGAAGACGTAAGCAAGGAGTGTGCGGTAGTTTAATGACATAGGGATTAATGGAAAAATAACAAAAATGTGCATTTTCCGTTATTTGGGAAAATTAATGGCGGAATATAATGAAAAGCGATGTCATAGACGTGGAGACATGCTTTTATTTAAATCTGAATGTAATTAGGCAGGAAAAGGTGATAATACTTCCGACGATTGAACCGTTGTTGGATCATGAGGACTACGCCTTTTTCTAAAGCTGCGAACGTAAGATACGTCATAAAACATATTGTAACGTAGGATTATGCGCAAGAACTGGACAAGTCAGTGGTATTTTCTTAGTTATATTCAGCATGCATAGCTGTCGGTTTCTACCACTATTGCACATTTTCCATGGGATCATGACGTACTCTGTAATGCCGACGAGGTCACCTGCTGGGCGAGTGAAGACAAACAGCACTCCACGCTTACATACATAACTGCTCCATCCGTTTCCTACTTCACGAGTTAAGGCAAGCAGTAGTACATGCTTAGACACTTATAACTGCTCCATCCGTTTGTCCTACTTCACGAGTTAAGTGTAGCAGTAGTCCATGTCCGGATGCTTCACCCATCTGGGTTGCATACTGCTTGTAGACGAGCCAGTGGGGGAGTCATACAAAGGTAAGCCAGTCGTAGCACGTTCCACTATTTTAATGGCAAATGCAATGATGCTGTTGAAACACGTCACCGCAGTGCGGCTGCTGCAGGCACGCAGTTTTTCAAGTACATTATGCAGGGCTTTATAGTGACGGTCGAAGATGGCTGCAGCAAAAGGCCGAAGCTGCGGGCCCACCAACCGTCGAATTGGCAGATTGTACTCCGCCAGCCACCGCTCATGAATGGGGACTCGACCTTTGTAAACGGAAATGAAAACTACAAAACGCCTTACCGTAGGGGTAGAAGTGTTTCCGAAACACTGACAGAATAATAATAATAATAATATATATTTCTCAACGCATTCGTGAGAGACACGCTCGGATGTGCGCGATCATGACAGATAATTACAGGCGTTACAAAACAACAAATCAACAACATTGTAAGACAAACATGAAGTCTGCTGACAAAAGAATGCATAATCAGACAGAGGTAGGTTGCGGTTTACGAAAGTTTGATACACACATCAGTAAGAGAAATAGTTCGCTCATTCCTCAGATTCTGTTCCAAAGATTAAATGTTATACTAATTTCTCTTATACAAGGTTATGTGGGGGACGATATTTCAAATATTTCAAGGTCATGCCGGGAAATACGTGCAAATGCATCTTCGAGGGGTTCCGCCATTATTTGACATAATTGGCTACGGAAAAATTTTGAAGCAGTTCGGCTCGGGCAAGGAGGACGGGAACTTCCAAAAGCCGGCGCAGAATTGAGCAAACTCTAGCGCAGGACTTCTTCGGTTGTTCCAGAACGTGAACAGTTGAAAATGTCGCGAACTGCTCGGTCAAACTGCGTTCGGACAATCTAGTTAGCTGGAGTCTTTCTGCAAACCTTTCATGCTTTTCCAGTCCAACTACTCTCAGTGTAA
>LOND01001830.1:57202-68016 GCA_014220965.1 Paragonimus kellicotti | reverse complement strand
GGATCTAAATTCTATCTATCCCGAGTAAATTCCAAAGAACTTCACCCGTGACGACAAAGTGCTTCAACCACGCAGCACGGATTCTCCAGGGATACCAATGGTCGAACGTGGTAAGCCTGTGAGAATTCCTTGCGCGGATGTACCACATTTTGCAGTTGTACACCAAAACCACTCTTGCAGTGACATTATACACTTGGATTTGCATAAGGAGACTAAAATCCTGCTTGCGCCACAGATGACCTACTTTGATGAGTGCCAGACAGACATTCCGTCAGCTGTGATTCCGCTCTTTAGCCACATGAGCTTACCTCGGACCATGACCACTAAATATGAGAGCAGGCACAAAGTCCCGTTAACCTTGCAATTCAGAAGGTAGAAAACCACATTCAATTCACGAACTGAGACATCCAGTCTGTCTGAACTCTCCTGGGTTCCATATGAACCCTCACAGCCTAGAGAGATGTTGCCTGCATATTCTGCAACCCAGAGTCGAATGACTAGGAACAGTTTCATGCATCATACTTGCAGTCCGTCAAGACACACTCTAGAATCGCTTCTACTATAAACTCTGCTAGGAAAGGGAAGGCTAACCAGCCTTGTTGCATCTTGCTGAAATGGTAAAGGTCGACACTGCGCTTCTGTGAGCCAGAGGTCTCGGAGGTAACTCGCTTTCTCCGGCACATCTTTAACTCGATATACAGTCCCAGAATTCAGATCTGTCAACTGAATCAAAAGCCTCCCTGATACCCGAAAATAACAGTTGTTGGCCTTTACATGAGTGGCGGAGACCAGGCGTATGATCGAGTGTGGAAATTTAATCAGTGCTGTCAAGGTCTGGGCGAACCCCAACGTGTTGCTCACGGATGTGCTGGTTGGTTCAAATCAACTTACCCGGTGGGATAGATGTCACACAGTTATCATACATCCAACCCTGCAATAAAACAGTGAACCGTTGGAACCAGATGAAAGCAGACTCATTGTGAATGCTATTCATAAACGTCAGAATACCCATGGGAGTACAATATCATTTAATCGCGTTGTCAGCACCAAGCAGAATAGACGCTAGGCATTTTTGAAAACTGGATAAAAGCACACAGGATACAACAACAGTTAGTTTTGTCAACAAGAATTACATTTTGATTGCACATTCAAATATATGACGTCATATTTAATGTAGTAATCGACAAACTACAGCTGAGTTTGAATATGTGACAATAAAACTAATAACTTACCGACATGCGCGAAATCAGGTGCTATTTGAAAGTCTGCTTCGAACTGAATTTCGACGTCTATCAACCAAGCTATATCCGATGCCTCATGTTGCACTGGAGAAGACACTGTTATTAACATTCGCTAAAAATGTTGTAGACTCGAGTGTTGTCAAACAAACTTTCAAGAACTGCGTTTGGTTCCAACGAGCGACAGCCAAAGACATGAGGTGCGAACTAAATCCGTTGTCATACGCTGTGCAGGTTTTCATGCATATAATTGATGAATAATAACGGTTGCGCAGCTAGAACCCACTTCAAATACACTTGGAATGATGCACGAAACTCAAACTTCGCTTTTCTGAAAACTCCTCAACAAGGCCTATTCCTGTTAACATGGCGATATGAATTCAGGTCCAAGTTTACATGTGGCAAACGTGTTGATCACTTTGTCACTACATTCACGGTAGGCACGACCAAGTCATTGCGTGTAAAATTTCCGCAATACTCAGTTGTTAACAATGCACCGCTAAGCAGTCCGTGTTGAGCTGGTAACTGCTGCAGTGTCTCGTCAGTAGTGACAAGGTTGGTATTCGTGCAGAATCGTCAGTATATCGGAAGTTTATCATCATATTCCGGATTTTCTATCCGGACACTAACATTGTCATTAAAAAGTCTATGCAATCAGAAATTGATTTCTTTGCATTTAGTGGCGCAGTCAATTTATCCGACAGCATATTGTGGAATACAGTACATGTTCTGCTAGAAAAATGTTTGGGCTATATTCGCAACCTGTCTGCAGTGTTTGGTCTCTATAAGCTAGGACGCGTCATCTTGCACCAAATAAAAACGCATTGTTGGAGACTTTGAGATTGAATGAAACTGTCCTTATTTTCTCAGGCGGTTACAGGTAACGTCACTGTCATATCGTTCGAAGTGAACTATGAACCAAAAGTAGAACAACACATTAGAACTACTATATCCTGAAGTGTAGGATGAAACTGAAATTTGGATGTGACTGGTAATTAAAATTAATTACGTATTTGCATATGGTCAAAGACAATCCAGGACAGAGAATGTGGTACAGTTTGTGCCTGACATACAAGATATTATCACGTCTTTATGGACTGGCACATTATTGATAGATTTCGCTCTCCGTCACATAAGCTTGCCGAGTATGCGGCAATATTATCAGAATTATTACCAGAAAAACAAGATGGCACTATTGAGAACTCATGACGTTGTGTGTTGAATTGGTTTGATCTCTATCAAACATGTTGAAATACTAGTTAGTTTGTATCTTGGGCACCAGCAATGAAAATAGCCAGACAACTAGTATTATAAGACACTACCTGTGGAACAAATACGAGACAGCAATACTGACTAAATACTAGCTTGGTTATTTGCTTATGTGAGCTAACTAAGCTGTGCACAATTCGAGATCGTATGTCTCAGAACAATGAGTAGCTGTTGGGTCATCAATATTTCCGTGTTTTGATACGTATATGAATGAAAAGTTTCGAGAGAACAACACCAGGTCGATCTGAAAACTCACCAAGGCGTTGTGGCACAAGGTAGACGTTCATTTTTTGACTCTGGTAAAAGATCGAATTGGATCAGTCTTGCAGTATTTCGACTGTATAGATTCCGAAATCTGATAACCGATAGGACTGGCATCTAGTAATGGCTAGCTGCAATTCCTGGTCTGTATCATTCGCAGAATAGGACAATCCTCGAAACAAAAAACCTTAATCCACTGACGTACATAACAGTGATAGCCATAATTCTTCATATCTTAAACCGATTCAAGCTAGCATGGCACGCTAAGTGCTTCATGTAGCTTAATCCACACACACACACACACACACACACACACACACACACACAAAAAAAGAAGACCGAAATATTGCGCAGAAGGAAGCTATGGTTACGTTAACGAAAAGAGGCTATCTTGAGCCGAAATAAGTAAGATAAATCAATAACTCAGTATAAGGCACATCGAAGAATGGAAGAGTCGTTGCTTTTATTACGTTTGTTTGAGGGACGTCAAAGGCTACTTGTATGATTTTGGACGAAGTAAGCATCAGAAATGTTTTCCAGAACAGAAAGACATCGCGTAAAACCTCCGTGAATCTTGCGGATGCCTTGTTCGTTTATAAGAACTAGAAGTGGCCTACACAAATCGAAATGAAAGGATTGTTCATAGTTTCATAATGGGCAGAGGGTACGGTATATTAGAGCTAGAGTAAAGGCGCACCGAGTGAACTTGGTAAAAACACGTCGAAATCAATCGGAATGCCAAGTCGTGATCATTAGTCTCACTGTCGCTGGTCAACCTTAGACACAGATCGTGTAAACTATCTGGAAATTGTCAAGATGACTGGAAGAGGATGAAGAACTATACAACAGATCTCAATTATGGAGGCCATCGAAAATACGAAGGCCGAATGCACTGCAAAACGAACTGACTGAGCTAAACTCTCCGGTAAATGACAATCGTTCTTGGACTGACTGAATCGATTCCTATTGAGTTTGACATATCAAGACAAGGGCTTTCCTATTAATTCGAATGAAATTTATTTTTCGATCAACTCATCTGGCTGACTTCAGGGAATCCAGTTCTGTCCCGCTGTTTACATGTCCACGATGAGCCGTAAGTAGCAATTCAAAAGTGGTAGTGCCACCTGCAACGTAGACCTGACTAATAACCTGTTACCTTCTACTTTGTAGTGTAGAACGCGCTTATGTTTATTATACATTAAATGCTACCAAGTTCGTTACTGGTTTATCTGGTATGATAAAACTTCTGTGAGAGAGAGGCGAGAATTCACAGAGGCCGAAATTACTGTTTGCTATCAAACTGTTCTGAAATTGTGGATATTTATTTGGGTTCCACGAACATATTCCAGCTAGCATAATGACTTCGTGGAAGAAATTAACCGTTTTGATTCTGACAATAAACTGATCTGAGTGAAACGAGTATTATAGTGAACAATGACACAATTCACCGCTTAACTTGCATGTTGAATAACTTTCTATCATTTAGCAATTCGACCAAAAACGTGCAGTCCTGTTTACGTCTCCACGTTTTTAATTCGTGAATAATGTGGATGTATTCCAGAGTGACGAATCTGTTGAGAGACACCGTATTTTCCATTGTCGATGCTGTTATCATGGTAGCTTGTTGGAACCAGCTGGCAGCTGGAACTGGAACTGAAATCTCACGAACCAATAACATTCTGTTCGGTAACAATGAAGATAGGATCGAGGTTCGTAAGTGAACTATTTAGATGAAGGTGGAATGGTTTATCGATTGATGTCTATTAATTTTGTTAAGGCAAGTTAAAAATTACATTTCTGTAACTATACAGGTAGCATGATAAGCTCCGACTGTATCTTCATAGTTACCCGACCAACACCTAAAACATACTGACTGTTAAAAGAGAGAGAAGTCCGAGGGTGTGGTCGAAATTAGTTATTGGGAGCACACAGTACATTACACTGAACAGTCGTAAACGTAAGTCTACTTAGCTAAATCTCACAAGTTAGTTTCCACGAGGTGGAAATAACACAGCAAGTGAGGCAACGGAATTGTAATGCAAGCCAACTTGTGTCACAGCCTAATTATTCATGTAGTTAAATAACGATAACACAATTCAGTTAGGAAATTACAATCACTACACCAGCCGCAGTCACACTTGACAGAACCGTCAGCTGAATTGAGTTTCGGCATAAACCCGGGTTGTCGTATTGATGGTGTCGCTCAAACTTCATACGCACTGAACTTCTACTCTGCATCGGTCCAGTCGCGAATACCTCACTGACGAAATTCAAAACTGAAACTTACTATAAACCTGTGTCAGGTGAATTACACACAATTCTGATCAAGCATGATTGTGGTGAACAGAACCGTCAGCTGAATTGAGTTTCGGCGTATACGACCGTCAAGATTGTTCAGTATGAGTGCACTAGGTAGTTGAAATTCGTTATCACGATAAAGAACTTCGAGTGATTTCAGACTAGGTGTGTTGGCCCCTAAAACGCGTTGTTTGAATAGTTCTCATGGACTTTGTCTCGTTGTCGTATGAGCTGCATTCCCGACTTGAAACGCAAAATTATCGGCATTTTTATCGAACTCAGCAAAAGTGATCGCAGTAACGGATGTTATAGGTAAGCACGAACTTGTCAGTTGCTTCATTTGATGAAAGACGTTTGGGTGCAGTCCACGGATACCGGCAACCAAACCTACTCGGTCGAGCTTCCACTTTTTGCAATAAAACGACTGTCGTGGCCGCCAATCTATATACAGGTAATTTCTCTGGGCTACAAAGTTTCCAATATGTAGTAATGGTGAGATTAGCACATGGTGATGTGATGAAGTACGCTTCTGGTCAAAGTGAGTAAGAGTCACGGATGGCCAAGGCATAGTAGTTGTCCAGAAATGGGTCACAATCAACCATATGCAAACACCACCAAACTTCACATGACATCGACTGTGGAACCCACTGGGATGGCTTGGAATGACTTCTGTGTATACAACCTGCACAACCACGTGCCGTTCGAGCAACGTCAGCTTCAATCTCCGCCCAACAGTATATCAAATGTGCTAGTGACTTTATCTCTGTATCAAGGTGATCAAAATGCAATTCACCCGAAGTTACTAGGCAAATTGTGAGAAGCACAATAATACGTTGGTTACAGCATAAAATGCCATCTGGAGTAATCGGAGGATCTTCGTCACGAGTACAAAGTTTCATAAAACAGTGTTTCGTAGTTGTACTCCATCGTTCACGTACAGCAGGTACAGCATTGATCAGATTCACTCGACTTACTGGTAACGGTTGAACTGAAGGACAATCCGAGTTTTCAGTCTGCGCACCAAGTTTATCTGAAAAGATATTTGTCATGTTTTCTATACTTGGGCAATCGATGTTGCATGCCATAACAACCTGCCGACAGAGCTATGCCGAATCGTAAAACTACCGCTCCTATGGATATTCCATGAGATCTATTGGGGTGGTAAATAAACCTCAGTGCCTGATGGTCACTTATACGAATCAAAGAGGCATTTGTGAAAGAGGAACAGCTTGAAAAAACAGTGATTGCTTCTCTTTGAGTTTCAGTATAACTGAAATCTACTGTACCCGGATAGTCTCGAAAACCAGAAAACTGGATGTCCATATTACTCAGCGGTCTTCATCCTAAGTTATCAGCGTGAACATTTTCCCGTGTGTAATTCGCCCTAGATTTCTATCTTTCGTTTGTTTAATCCGACGCCCAGTCCCGAGAAACGTGTATTTGATGTTCGGGTGCCCAACATTCAAAATTCTCCTTTTCGTTTTCTTCTCCCATTCTACCCTACAGACTGGTCTCATTGAATAAGCTAACTGGTTGGATGCACGCTTCCTTCACTGTTCATAATCGGATGCAACGATATTTTGCTGTCCTTTCTTAGAAGAACAAACCAGTAGAGACCGTTTGACAACTACCTCCAAGATTTTGCCTAATTTCTTCCTGGGTCCTAAATCTGTTAAATGTTTACGTGTCACAGTGAGTTACAAGTTGACAGGATCTCGCCAAGTGAACAGTGGTATCACAAGGTAAATTGACCCGTTTATTGTTTCACATTTGAAGTAGTTTACAACCTCGCATGATCATACCTTCCATTTTGTGAAGGCATTTATAATTCCAATCCCAGTATGCTATTCCAGGCAACTCTATTTTGGTCATTTGGCCAACAAATGTAAATTCTTTCCCAGATCCACGTGACGCTTGTCTACCAGTAGAGGTATCCCTTTCTATAGTTTTACTGAATATACTGTGTTTCAATGAGACCCGGCATTGGCTGGATTCAAAGTAATGACAGAAGCGGCAAGCGCCGTACCAGCTGAGCTACGGCGCCACGTTCGGGAGCTCAGAAGTTTTCACATTTGGATTCGGCTACTCGTCCGATCCACTGTAGCACATGGAATCCATGAAATGATGCAGCGCGTTGACTGCAAAGCAGGTCTTTTCAATAATGCAAGCTAGAATCTACCAGCACCACTGTTGAAATCTAAAGTAGAGATAAAACGTGAGTATCATGCAGTGGCAACATAAAACAGAACAGGAGTTCCTGAACATACGTTGGTGATGGTGCATTCACTAATTGAGCTAAGCGTTGTTAATCTGGTTTGAAACCATTGCTGTCAACAGGGTAAAGCACGGCATGAGAAAGAAAAACGAAAAATGCACTTCCTTAGGATTAATTTCCACGTTGAAGTCAGAAAATCGTTTCAACAGAGAAAGGAGGTGATAATCATGGGATAAGCTTATCAGGAGCATGAACAATAACATCATCTTGATAGGTTTCGATACCATCTAAGTCTTTAGTAATTGTATTCATGACATCCTGGAATACAGCTGGCGAAACGTTCAACCAAAGGTAGAAAATTGTATCGATACAGTCCGAATGGTGTAGTAATCACAGTCAAATTGCTTGATACTTCATCAAGTGGTATTTGTAGATAAGCATCATTTAAATGAATTATTGGAAAGACCTCAGAACCTGACAAACGATACAGTACATCCTCGAGTTCTTCTGCTGTGCACGTTCGTAGTCGTAGGCCTGTGTTCAATGTTAGAGTGTAGTCATCACAAATTCTCGGTGTAATCCCATCAGCTTTTAATGGTGTCACTATTGGAGTCGCCCAGTTTGACGAGTCAACAGGCATTATTACTCCTTTATCACACATGGATTGCAATTCTTTGCGCACAGGTTCTCGTAAACCAAATGGAATGATTCGTCTCTTAAGAAAGACTGGTTCCCCGAAGCTTCAAGCTTTACCTTCGGTATTCGCATTCCCCTGTGGCCTTAGAACAGTCCAGTCAACGTTGTTCACCGAAGTCAGTAGAGAAATGTCAGAATGTAGTAGTCGTAAAACTTTAAGTCCAAGAATAGAGGGACCTGAGCTTGAAACTAAAAATTGACAATCAATAGGGCTAGCATCGGGCAACTTCACCGATTCGGTACAGCAGCCTACAAGAGGCAATGAATAACCAGTAATACCACGAATGTTAACTTGTGTGGGCTGCAGAACGGCATCAGGATAAAATACAGCTAGGTCTGAATGTGAACTCATTGATTCAACACTACCAGTGTCAACAGTAAAATTGACTCTTTCCAGAAGCAGACACTGATGCTTTCATAACATTAGAAGTATTTCGGAGCAAAATAAACATAGGAAGAGTAGAAATGTTATCAGTTAATGATCGCACGTTCGAATTAGAATTTGTCGTTAAGTGACATAAACGTCTGGACTTACATACCGACTGGATATGACCCACTTTGCCACAGCCGAAGCACTTCGCCTGTCTTTGTGGACACGAATACCGGGAATGATTGCGTCCACAAGATGCGCATTTCCCAAGTTGTTGTAGAACTGAGTTCACATCACTTTAGAAAACTGAACGAATGGTCTTGACTCACAGAATCAGTACGCGGTTTGAATGTGTTATTTTGTTTCGGCCTTGGATTGTTGTCTTTAGAATAATTGCACAGAACATCCTCGGTAATCTTCGTAAATTCTTCTACATCCTCATACTGAATCAAATACATTACGGATAAAATGGAACCTCTGATCATGATGCAAGAGACGTTTCTGTTGTAACTCTGGCAAGTTAATGCCAGCAATCAATCGATCAGGTAGCTGTCGTATTCACACTTGGCTGCTTGCGTTTGCAATTGAAGGACGAAATCACGAATCGATTGAGATTCTGACCGAATTAGCACATTGAACTTGGCTCTTTCAACTGCTACAAAATTCACCGGTTTGAAGTGTTGAAGGATTATTATCTTTAGCGTGGGATAGAAACAACTGATTGGTGACTCCGAGAAAGCCAAGTTTTTGACAAGGGCGTGAACTTCCATGCCAATGAAATGTCGAAAGAAAGCCACCTTCTTTTTGTCGTTCGAATCAGATTTTGTGGGGTACCAAATGTCAAAGCTCTCCAAATAATCTTCCATTTCTCGAGCATTTGAATTAATGGATAACCGATCCATTTCAGTAACCATTGTGAATAGTGCGAAAGCGCGACGCCAAATGTTGTAATTGGAATTGAACTATATAGAATAACGATCGAACGTATAAGAATCGCAAAACACAATTAGGCACAATAACATGGAACGTATATTGTCGAATCGTACGTATCAATTGTACAGGATATTTGAATAGTGAAACAATTGCATAACAAAGGACAAAGCATGTCAGTCATGTTTATCACAGTTCGCCAACCAGTGTGTTGTACAAAATGAATGACGTGCAGTAAATCTCAATGCGAAATAATGAGTGAAGTCAGGGATTGGATCCACCGAAGATGAACAATGGTCATTAGACATCCAATAGTTCTGGGAAGTATTGGAAGCGTTACCAAGTATAGTTCGTGATGTGAAACAATGAAGCTGAAATTCAATTCAACGATGGAATGTTTTAGAAAGCCACCAAACGCCGGCATTTTAGGAAGAACTGAAACGTGCGTGTAGCAGATTTTATTTAGAGATGTTTTGTCACCATTGATGTTTAGGCCAAATATAAACGTGTCGTGCAGTCTGATGCAACCGTTACGCGAGATCAAGCAAAATAATGTGTAAGACAATAAAAGTACCACACTAGTGCGCTGTGTTGTGAATCAGCTATTCGTATGAGAACACCAAATTGAGATTCTTCAGCCACAACTGTTCCTTCTTTTTGTCAAACGTGATACAATGTGTTCACGCAATCCGCCTAATATAGCTCAGTATGACCGCATATGTTAGTCTACCTCCTAAACACTACTCGGGTTGAGAGTTGAATGGCAAGGCTAATTCTGTCAATGCCAGATGATGTTATGAACCTATTTCTGGCACTTTCTTGCCATACTTCTCTTCTTGGACTAGGTAAGATTTGCCATGGTCCTTTTGTTCACTGTAAAGATAGTCAGCAATTAGAGTACGTACTACCGGGATAAGTTCTTTATGTTGAATTACCACTATACGAGTAAACTAAAAAGTTGACAGAATCTCTATTCCGTTCAACGGTGGCTACATGAAACTTTCTTAATCCGTAGGCTTATGCTGGCCTTATGCACGAAGTACCCGTTGCTCTTGCATGTTGTCTAGCAGAAAATGGCATTGAAATCTCGTTGACCGTATTACATTTTAATGAACCATTTCACGAGTGTTGGTCGTGAACATAAGAAAGTGTAAGAAACTACGCACGTGACGAAAGCAGCTGGAATGTCGTTTCAAGTCCTGAGACAGATACCGCTTTAAAATCTGTCATGTAACTCACCTTTAGAATGAGATCCCATGACTGATTTCGCTTTCATTTTGACTAATCAGATGGAATTGGTCACAATATGTGATCGAGTTGGAAATACTTTGCTTTGCGATTCGGAGTCCGTTGCCTTCCGGATACGATTCTCATGATCGTTGCTTGCGATGGGTTGTCAATTTAGTCGATTAAATTACAGATGGCGACACGATTGCAGCGCTGAGTTAGAAAGTTTTGTGAACACAGAACTAAGTCATTTCTTGAAAATAGTGTTTTTAGGTATGTGTAGCCTAAGTTTCAAACGCTGACTGTAATT
>LOND01001830.1:46659-57102 GCA_014220965.1 Paragonimus kellicotti | reverse complement strand
TGAAAACTAAAGTACGCACTGTGGCAAATTTCAAGATTTACAAGAGACCTAAGTGCAAACCCAGCTAAAGCCCACATTCTTCGCAAATAGGTCTTATTTAATTTATGAAATCTTCCACACTACTTGTATGCAGTAATGCGTTTAATCACCTTGAGCGTACACGTCGCTTGCCTCCTAAACGCTGTCTGATTCCGTTCCTCCTTTCCAGTCTGACAGTTCTAAACATATATTCGCATCCACAATTTGGTCCAATTTCAAGTCATGTATGAAAACACATGCCAACTATGTTCTACTATTAGTCTCTACTTAACACGCCGGTACGCAAGAAATCCATCGATGTCATACGTAATGATGACATGGCGGTGCGATGTGTGCGGCCGCGAATGCGCTGGCCGCCTTGGATTAGTAGGTCACCAGCGTACTCATAGTGCACCGTCGGCGAAGAGACGACGAGTACGTTAGCTCAGGTAGGTCATATCGGTGTACTCCCTCCATTTTTCGATAATGATTGCATCGACCAAGAATATGGTCGTTTGGCAACTAATCCGCTTCTCTTTTCAGAAACTTGGGTGTCTGCGGTCTTCTACCCATTCTTATCTTCAGCTTTGTTGGTGTATTGTATGATGAATGGTTTGCCTGTTCTTTTCGTAGTCCAACTTTGAATTTGTTTTTCATCCTTATCCTCTCTAGAATGCTTTTACATGCACTACTTTACTGAAATGCAATTTGTATTGCATGTTACATATCTTTCTTCTCAATTTAGCACTTGTTATCTCAATCTCTCTCTCTATTTATTTTCCAAGAGATAAGGATATCTTTTTCATGTTAGCCGTTCAATTGACTAACCTAGCATTGGCCAGCTGGACACAACGAACTCACTCACACACCTACTAGTCTTATTCCTCAGGGTCCCACCGGATACGTGATATGTGGGTGGAGCTGAAATGGTGCAGCGCAAGCAGCTTGGGGTGACAGTCAAAACGTGGGCGTACGTCGGCTTCGGTAATTGTGACAGGCTAATCCTTTTCCGATGTCGCTAACCACTTAACACGCCTCCTGACCGATCCGGACCTATTTGTTAATATAATGAACCTGGAGCTGAATTATTGAAGTTGTCAAATTCTTTGTCCCTTAATAACGCGTTTCTTTAAGCGTTCAACATTTAATCCACGAGATGCATGAAAAATTCCTGAATAAAGTTGCCTTTACTCAAATTAATTCTCATGTTTGTTCCAACCTGGCATGAGAAGGGAAAACGAAAAAAATGCACTCCTTAGGAATAATGTCCACGTTGAAGTCAGAAAATCGTTTCAACAGAGAAAGGAGGTGATAATCATGGGATAAGCTTATCAGGAGCATGAACAATAACATCATCTTGATAGGTTTCGATACCATCTAAGTCTTTAGTAATTGTATTCATGACATCCTGGAATACAGCTGGAACGTTCAAGCCAAAAGGTAGAAAATTGTATCGATACAGTCCGAATGGTGTAGTAATCACAATCAAATTGCTTGATACTTCATCAAGTGGTATTTGTAGATAAGCATCATTTAAATCGAATTATTGGAAAGACCTCAGAACCTGACAAACGATACAGTACATCCTCGAGTTCTTCTGTTGTGCACGTTCGTAGTCGTAGGCCTGTGTTCAATGTTAGAGTGTAGTTATCACAAATTCTCGGTGTAATCCCATCAGCTTCTAATGGTGTCACTATTGGAGTCGCCCAGTTTGACGAGTCAACAGGCATTATTACTCCTTTATCACACATGGATTGCAATTCTTTGCGCACAGGTTCTCGTAAACCAAATGGAATGATTCGTCTCTTAAGAAAGACTGGTCCCCGAAGCTTCAAGCTTTACCTTCGGTATTCGCATTCCCCTGTGGCCTTAGAACAGTCCAGTCAACGTTGTTCACCGAAGTCAGTAGAGAAGATATCAGAATGTAGTAGTCGTAAAACTTTAAGTCCAAGAATAGAGGGACCTGAGCTTGAAACTAAAAACTGACAATCAATAGGGCTAGTATCGGGCAACTTCACCGATTCGGTACAGCAGCTCACAAGAGGCAATGAATAACCAGTAACGCCATGAATGTTAACTTGTGTCGGCTGCAGAACGGCATCTGGATAAAATACAGCTAGGTCTGAATGTGAACTCATTTTTTCAACACTACCAGTGTCAACAGTAAAATTGACTCTTTCCAGAAGCAGACACTGATGCTTTCATAACATTAGAAGTATTTCGGAGCGAAATAAACATAGGAAGAGTAGGAAAGTTATCAGTTAATGATCGCACGTTCGAATCAGAATCTGCCGGTAAGTGACACAAACGTCTGGACTTACATACCGACTGGATATGACCCACTTTGCCACAGCCGAAGCACTTCGCCTGTCTTTGTGGACACGAATACCGGGAATGATTGCGTCCAAGATGCGCATTTCCCAAGTTTTTGTAGAACTGAGTTCACATCACTTTAGAAAACTGAACGGATGGTCATGACTCACCGAACTCAGTACGCGGTTTGAATGTGTTATTTTGTTTCGGCCATGGATTGTTGTCTTTAGAATAATTGCACAGAACATCCTCGGTAATCTTCGTAAATTCTTCTACATCCTCATACTAATCAAATACATTACGGATAAAATGGAACCTCTGATCATGATGCAAGAGACGTTTCTGTTGTAACTCTGGCAAGTTAATGCCAGCAATCAATCGATCAGGTAGCTGTCGTATTCACACTTGGCTGCTTGCGTTTGCAATTGAAGGACGAACTTACGAATCGATTGAGATTCCGACAGAATTGGCACATTGAAGTTGGTCTTTCAACTGCTACAAAATTCACCGGTTTGAAGTGTTGAAGGATTATTATCTTTAGCGTGGGATAGAAACAACTGATTGGTGACTCCGAGAAAGCCAAGTTTTTGACAATAGCTTGAACTTCCATGTCAATGAAATGTCGAAAGAAAGACACCTTCTTTTTGTCGTTCGAATCAGATTTTGTGGGGTACCGAATGTCAAAGCTCTCCAAATAATCTTCCATTTCTCGAGCATTTGAATTAGTGGATAATCGATCCATTTCAGTAACCATTGTGAATAGTGCGAAAGCGCGACGCCAAATGTTGTAATTGGAATTGAACTATATAGAACAACGATCGAACGTATAAGAATCGCAAAACACAATTGGGCACAATAACATGGAACGTATATTGTCGAATCGTACGTATCAATTGTATAGGATATTTGAATAGTGAAACAATTGCATAACAAAGACAAAGCATGTCAGTCATGTTCATCACAGTTCGCCAACCAGTGTGTTGAACAAAATGAATGACATGCAGTAAATCCTCAATGCGAAATAATGAGTGAAGTCAGGAATTGGATCCACCGAAGATGAACAATGGTCATTAGACATCCAATAGTTCTGGGAAGTATTGGAAGCGTACCAAGTATAGTTCGTGATGTGAAACAATGAAGATGAAATTCAATTCAACGATGGAATGTTCTAGACAACCGCCAAACGCCGACGTTTTAGGAAGAACTGAAACGTGCGTGTAGCAGATTTTATTTAGAGATGTTTTGTCACCATTTTTGTTTAGGCCAAATATAAACGTGTCGTGCAGTCTGATGCAACCGTTACGCGAGATCAAGCAAAATAATGTGTAAGACAATAAAAGTACCACACTAGTGCGCTGTGTTGTGAATCAGCTATTCGTATGAGAACCACCAAATTGAGATTCTTCAGCCACAACTGTTCCTTCTTTTTGTCAAACGTGATACAATGTGTTCACGCAATCCGCCTAATATAGCTCAGTATGACCGCATATGTTAGTCTACCTCCTAAACACTACTCGGGTTGAGAGTTGAATGGCAAGGCTAATTCTGTCAATGCCAGATGATGTTATGAACCTATTTCTGGCACTTTCTTGCCATACTTCTCTTCTTGGACTAGGTAATATTTGCCATGGTCAGTTTGTTCTCTGTGAAGATCGTCAGCAATAAAGTACGTACTACCGGGATAAGTCTTTATGTTGAATTACCACTATACAAGCGAACTAAAAAGTTGACAGAATCTCTATTCCGTTCAACGGTGCTACATGAAATCTACTGGGTTGCCCAAACAAATGTGCTTTCGGCCCAATTGGGTTCGAAGTCTTGCGAAATCTCCGGCTTTTAAAACCTGATCAGATGCCCGAAACAAAGGACAACGCAATAACCCAGAATAAGACTGTAGTCAATCGAAAATTGATGTTTCTGCAGAACATTTGTATAACTTTTCCGACATCTGTTGAAACGCAAGAACGTAATGAATGTTGAAAACAGATCGCGCACTTCCAACCAATGGCAAAACTGTTTGAAAGGTCTTACGGCAACCCAACTTCCAACCAATGCCAATGCCATGGGAAAGGACTAAAGTTTGGTCCTCGCCAACTAAAATGACGAAAAGCAAAATGAATGGGAATTTCGTGTTGTGAAACAAGTTTCCACCCATATCGGATTTACTTAGTTCGCAAGGCCTCAGTGATTCAAAGGTATTAACTTCTGTCAGTTGCATAACAAAAAAGAGATGAAGCTTGTCAGTCATGTTCATCACAAAGTCGTTCAACTAAACTAACCATGCATCTAAGATCTGTAGCTAAGCTTAACAGTTGTGCATTTCAGAACTGCCGATAGGCACTAGCATGTGTTACTCACGAAGATTTTTAGGTTAAATTATTCGCTGACAAACGATTAACGTGAAGTGTTCATCACTCACAGGTGGGACGCTGGCTTAACATTTACAGTCGCTTTCAGTTAACATAAGCATAAAGGAGCAACAGACTTGAATTCCACATCATATCGTGCAACATTGTTTCTCGTTGATTTCCTTTTACCACAAAGGCGACGACTGAAGTTGCAAATCAACCTAACTAATTGAACCATTGGTAAAATTATCTCACACAATAGTTGATTATTAAGATGCTAGAGAATGTCAACATTTGAATCACGTGTCTTCTAAGACATAAGAAACTGAAATTAGATGAAACTCACCCGTTGAATTTAGGTAGTAACTAAAGTTTCGATAGGTAGCTGTCTGCTGCTCTAAAGCCTGTCATCTTCCCCAAAAGGACCTTGAGCTAAACAACGACGCAAGAAGCCTGGTTTTAATATGCAATAATTTTATCTCGGATGCTGGCGTTGAAGTATATGGTTTATAACACATAATTTCACATGATTTGCTCCGATAAATATGTAATCATTTCCGGTCTCCCACTTATTCTTCCGTATTCCATGTTCTACTATAAAAGCTAGAAGAAAATTTTTGATACCACAGTAACACGCCTCTGCTGCGCAAACTGTTTTATTTCACGTGCTTTCACTAGGATAAAGTAGGTTGTGTAAATACCGCGGAACATTTTGAGTTGAAGTATTACTGAATTTCTTAAATTAGTGCACGGATGACCAAGGAGATTTCAGTATCTTCAGCAACAAAATGACATATATGCTGGGTAATTGTCTACGCTCACATCGCGAAAACTGAATAATGAGGCTGTCTGGATCCATACACTCGTGCAGCTGACCTTGTTGACTCTTTCCAGAAGCAGACACTGATGTTTTCATAACATGAGAAGTGTTTTGGGGCAAAATAAACAGAGAAAGAGTAGAAATGTTATCAGTTAATGATTGCACGTTCGAATTAGAATTTGTCGTTAAGTGACATAAACGTCTGGACTTACATACCGACTGGATATGACCCACTTTGCCTTCGACTGTCTTTGTGGACACGAATACCGGGAATGATTGCGTCCACAAGATGCGCATTTCCCAAATTGTTGTAGAACTGAGTTCACATCACTTTAGAAAACTGAACGAATGGTCTTGACGCACGGAATCAGTACGCGGTTTGAATGTGTTATCTTGTTTCGGCCTTGGATTGTTGCCTTTAGAATAATTGCACAGAACAACCTCAGTAATCTTCGTAACTTCTTTTACATCCTCATACTGAATCAAATACATTACGGATAAAATGGAACCTCTGATCATGATGCAAGAGACGTTTCTGTTGTAACTCTGGCAAGTTAATGCCAGCAATCAATCGATCAGGTAGCTGTCGTATTCACACTTGGCTGCTTGCGTTTGCAATTGTAGGACGAAATCACGAATCGATTGAGATTCTGACCGAATTAGCACATTGAACTTGGCTCTTTCAACTGCTACAAAATTCACCGGTTTGAAGTGTTGAAGGATTATTATCTTTAGCGTGGGATAGGAACAACTGATTGGTGACTCCGGGAAAGCCAAGTTTTTGACAAGGGCATAAGCTTCCATGCCGATGAAATGTAGAAAGAAAGCAACCTTCTTTTTCTCGTTCGAATCAGATTTTGTGAGGCACCAAATGTCAAACCTCTCCAAATAATCTTCCATTTCTCGAGCATTTGAATTAGTGGATAATCGATCCATTTCAGTAACCATTGTGAATAGTGCGAAAGCGCGACGCCAAATGTTGTAATTAGAATTGAACTATATAGAATAACGATCGAACGTATAAGAATCGCAAAACACAATTAGGCACAATAACATGGAACGTATATTGTCGAATCGTACGTATCAATTGTACAGGATATTGGAATAGTAAAACAATTGCATAACAGGAGACAAAGCATGTCAGTCATGTTCATCACAGTTCGCCAACCAGTGTGTTGAACAAAATGAATGACGTGCAGTAAATCCTCAATGCAAAATAATGAGTGAAGTCAGGGATTGGATCCACCGAAGATGAACAATGGTCATTAGACATCCAATAGTTCTGGGAAGTATTGGAAGCGTACCAAGTATAGTTCGTGATGTGAAACAATGAAGCTGAAATTCAATTCAACGATGGAATGTTTTAGAAAGCCACCAAACGCCGGCATTTTAGGAAGAACTGAAACGTGCGTGTAGCAGATTTTATTTAGAGATGTTTTGTCACCATTGATGTTTAGGCCAAATATAAACGTGTCGTGCAGTCTGATGCAACCGTTACGCGAGATCAAGCAAAATAATGTGTAAGACAATAAAAGTACCACACTAGTGCGCTGTGTTGTGAATCAGCTATTCGTATGAGAACACCAAATTGAGATTCTTCAGCCACAACTGTTCCTTCTTTTTGTCAAACGTGATACAATGTGTTCACGCAATCCGCCTAATATAGCTCAGTATGACCGCATATGTTAGTCTACCTCCTAAACACTACTCGGGTTGAGAGTTGAATGGCAAGGCTAATTCTGTCAATGCCAGATGATGTTATGAACCTATTTCTGGCACTTTCTTGCCATACTTCTCTTCTTGGACTAGGTAAGATTTGCCATGGTCCTTTTGTTCACTGTAAAGATAGTCAGCAATTAGAGTACGTACTAATGGGATAAGTTTTTATGTTGAATTATCATAATACGAGTAAACTAAAAAGTTGACAGAATCTCTATTCCGTTCAACGGTGGTACATGAAACTTTCTTAATCCGTAGGCTTATGCTGGCCTTATGCACGAAGTACCCGTTGCTCTTGCATGTTGTCTAGCAGAAAATGGCATTGAAATCTCGTTGACCGTATTACATTTTAATGAACCATTTCACGAGTGTTGGTCGTGAACATAAGAAAGTGTAAGAAACTACGCACGTGACGAAAGCAGCTGGAATGTCGTTTCAAGTCCTGAGACAGATACCGCTTTAAAATCTGTCATGTAACTCACCTTTAGAATGAGATCCCATGACTGATTTCGCTTTCATTTTGACTAATCAGATGGAATTGGTCACAATATGTGATCGAGTTGGAAATACTTTGCTTTGCGATTCGGAGTCCGTTGCCTTCCGGATACGATTCTCATGATCGTTGCTTGCGATGGGTTGTCAATTTAGTCGATTAAATTACAGATGGCGACACGATTGCAGCGCTGAGTTAGAAAGTTTTGTGAACACAGAACTAAGTCATTTCTTGAAAATAGTGTTTTTAGGTATGTGTAGCCTAAGTTTCAAACGCTGACTGTAATCCAGATATAGTTCGAAAGAAGTTCTAATGACGGTAACAGTTTTCTACATACCTACTATATCGGCCACCGAAACTAAATAATGAGGCTGTCTGCGATCCATACACTCGTGCAGCTGATCTTGTCTTGCTGAGCATGATGCAGTTCAATGTGGGCATTATGCTTGTTCTGACTCTACCGCCTGAATTGTGAAACGAAAAACGTGAACGAACTATGTATTTATATTTACAGCAATAAGCACAAACACTGGGAGCGAGATTGTTCCTTGTAATCGCTCTCATGAAACGCACGCGAAGCGTATTTATCAGCCTTTTCAATCGCACTGACTTAATGGGCGGTTGATACTCAGAATGCCACTGCTCAGCGATGCTAATGTAGTGCTGAGTGAGAATGCGGTGGATTCATTGTATATGACACTGGGAGAATTATTCTTGTTTGGCACGAACAGCAACTCTGTTCGACACTGAATACTACCTTAGTGAACATACACATTGTATCCAAAATCTCACAAGAAATCAACAACGACGGTTGGGTTCTGGATACCTGCAATGACGAATAGCCAACAAAGTTCTGGCCGCAAGCCTGTATCAACTGAAAAAGAGCGTGCGCCGTAAGGTGCACGCTGCTTGTAGTATAGCCAAACATGTCAACTGAATAAGTACAGCGTTCCTTCCATTGATATTCTTCTGCGCTGCAGTGTCAATGAAAGAGCTGATACTTGTAGATCTATGAGAATAAAAAGCGAGTGGATTGTTGGAACCAAGCCAGCGACTATCGTTATCGCCAGTGTCTGACTGGTGCGTTCCTTAAAACGTTGGTAGGAGCACGACTGATGGTGCCTGCTTGAGTGGTGATAAAAATTCGGATGGCATCAGCAAAACGATTCATTCCTGATAGTTGTGTGAAAACGCCGACGATGAGATTACCTTGTGGTGGATAATGACCGATGTTATGTTGAAAATGTCGTGTATCATAGGATGCATCTACGATGTGAGCGTAGACAAATACCCAATATATATGTCATTTTGTTGCTGAAATACGGAAATCTCTTGGTCATCCGTGCACTAATTTAAAAAATTCAATATTACTTCAACTCAAAATGTTCCGCGGTATTTACACAACTACTTTATCCTAGTGAAAGCACGTGAATAAAACAGTTTGCGCAGCAGAGGCGTGTTACTGTGGTATCAAAAATTTTCTTCCTAGCTTTTATAGTAGAACATGGAATACGGAAGAATAAGTGGGAGACCGGAAATGATTACATATTTATCAGAGCAAACCACGTGAAATTAGGTGTTATAAACCATAAAATTTAACGTCAGCATCCGAGATAATAGGATTGCATATTAAAACCAGGTTTCTTGCGTCGTTGTTAGTTCAAGGTCCTTTTGGGGAAGATGACAGGCTTTAGAGCAGCAGACAGCTACCTATCGAAACTTTAGTTACTACCTAAATTCAACGGGTGAGTTTCATCTAATTTCAGTTTCTATGTCTTAGAAGACACGTGATTCAAATGTTGACATTCTCTAGCATCTTAATAATCAACTATTGTGTGAGATAATTTTACCAATGGTTCATTAGTTAGGTTGATTTGCAACTTCAGTCGTCGCCTTTGTGGTAAAAGGAGATCAACGAAAGAACAATGTTGCACGATATGATGTGGAATTCAAGTCTGTTGCTCCTTTATGCTTATGTTAACTGAAAGCGACTGTAAATGTTAAGCCAGCGTCCACCTGTGAGTGATGAACACTTCACGTTAATCGTTTGTCAGCGAATAATTTAACCTAAAAATCTTCGTGAGTAACACATGCTAGTGCCTATCCGTAGTTCTGAAATGCACAACTGTTAGGCTTAGCTACAGATCTTAGATGCATGGTTAGTTTAGTTGAACGACTTTGTGATGAACATGACTGACAAGCTTCATCTCTTTTTTGTTATGCAACTGACAGAAGTTAATACCTTTGAATCACTGAGGCCTTGCGAACTAAGTAAATCCGATATGGGTGGAAACTTGTTTCACAACACGAAATTCCCATTCATTTTGCTTTTCGTCATTTTAGTTGGCGAGGACCAAACTTTAGTCCTTTCCATGGCATTGGCATTGGTTGGAAGTTGGGTTGCCGTAAGACCTTTCAAACAGTTTTGCCATTGGTTGGAAGTGCGCGATCTGTTTTCAACATTCATTACGTTCTTGCGTTTCAACAGATGTCGGAAAAGTTATAAATGTTATGCAGAAACATCAATTTCGATTGACTACAGTCTTATTCTGGGTTATTGCGTTGTCCTTTGTTTCGGGCATCTGATCAGGTTTTAAAAGCCGGAGATTTCGCAAGACTTCGAACCCAATTGGGCCGAAAGCACATTTGTTTGGGCAACCCAGTAGATCAGCAAGACAAGGTCAGCTGCACGAGTGTATGGATCGCAGACAGCCTCATTATTTAGTTTCGGT
>LOND01001830.1:31677-45182 GCA_014220965.1 Paragonimus kellicotti | reverse complement strand
AGATCCTAATTGCTAAATTATCCTTTTAGGCTTGTGAAATATAATCGTTTGCTATTTACTGCTGTTTGTGAGCTTTAGTTTACTCTTTATTAAGTATATACAGGGTATATGGTGTACTAGTTATCATCCAGTTATATGAGATTAGCTGTACAATGGTCATGATTTTGATAAGTTGATAACAAACTCGCAAATACGTAGGAGAACCTTGATATGAAGCACAATATTGATGTCACTCATGTTCCATAGGTTATAATCGACGTACAGTTTCGGTCAGCCGGTCGCGACTATATATTTGACAAGTTTATGCTGGCCATACAGGTAACGCATATGTTAACACTAACATGCAAATGCTAAGCCATACTTGAGTGACAGCAGCGTTCCAACTTTACGATAAGCAAGGGATAATCATAAAAACTAACGTTTGTTTCACAATATAAAATGTAGTTTATTACCCAAAAATTATCCTGCTTGGTGCCGATAAGTTTAACGTAAGGAACACGGCTTGTACGATTTGAATGGAACGAAATCAAAATATTCGCTTACGATCAAGTTCTTCTGTAGACGTGGTCGCATCTTACCTACTAAAAATGATCAAATTTGCCTGATTTACGTTCCTCATTAACAGATTGCCATATTTTACATCGGCTTGATTTCACAAAAACTGATTTTCTCTTCTTAACGGTTAGGATAATTTAGCAATTAGGATCTCGCTGCAAAATATGATTTGTGATTTTCTGACTAAATAGTGTGTTGTGTGAGGAACGTTCCGAAACAGGAATTCAATACAGACGATTCAGTTTGTTCCTTTCTCGAACCATCTTTTGGTGACTGACCTGTTAATGGTAGACATTTTTGCTTTCAGGCTTTCTGGTATGCGTTCCGTTAAATATTAACGTGTTACTTTTAAGGTCTAATTATGATTAACATCATATATAGGCATAATGGGAAGCACTGAGCTGAATAATTTTGGTGGGAATTTCAAGAAAAGTGCACGATGATTTCGTATTCTAGAAAAGAACTATTGGATATCTGTTTACTGTCTACTGCTATCTGAACAACTTGACGGAATGCAAACAAAGCAGCACCTGCAAATTCATTTTGCTCAAAATCTGAATTCGTACGTGAGTTTCAATCCTAGCAAGTTACAGTCCAGTAAAAACCTTTGGAGTCAAAGCTAAGCTTTACGACATGAGTTGGCTCAAATGATCTAGTTATGTCACGAAATAAGCGTATGGTTCATTGAACTCTGTTCTTGAAATACTATTCCCTTAAAAAACGCCATTACATGAATCTCATATAATGCTGAGTAATGTCAGTATAGTGCCGAAGGTATTATGAGTCTTGTCTTTTCATTCAAAGCTGCTGACATGTTCAAACTGGGTGAGAATGAAATCCAAGCCCAAATTTAATTACATTAAACTACTACACATTCTTTCTAGTAACCGAAGGTCAACACACTCGTTAATGTTCTGAGGTAAAGCACTTAGAAACGGCCGTTGTCCCATTCTACTCGTTTCGTGCTCCGCAATATCGCATGACATCTTCAAAGCTTTCTCAGTGTATCAGAGAAGCTAGTCAGCCAATTGAACCTGTCATTGATATCCAAACAGATTATTGGATTCCCTCCATTACAAATGTCACAGAATATTACTGTTGACGATACTGGTAGTGATAATGTACACTGCAACAGTGTACTTAACGATTTTCGTGGAAGAAGGCTGTACTACTTTTCAATGATTAGAGAAGCGTCATCGAATAATGATCTGGTACCTTGTTCCATTTTCATTTCCGTCAGCCTCGGTGTTTCTTTAGAGTCAGCCTTGTTTGAATAAAATAGCAATGTCATAGAACATTCGACTTGTAAGGTTATTTCAACATTTCCAACTGTAGTCTAATTGAAATTTCTGCACCAAATGTCCTGACGGAACAGTAATTTGAGTTTTTCAATGCAGGAAATGGTTTCAACCCGGTGGAAAAGTTGCTTATTGGTAAGCGAGTAATCCGTATTCAAAGGTTTGGTGCATTAGTAATCAATTATGTGAATTGAACTCATTCATAAATAGCTAGACATTTGTGACATGTAGAACAAATTATGTCTATATACAGTGAGATAGTGAAATTGATGCTCTCAGTATGCAAAGTGACAGTCTATTTTGCAGTTACCACAAACGAAGTGTACAAGATTCTTAGATAAGCCGTTTCGCAAACGGTGTAGCGAACAGGCTTGTCTTCGGTTATTCTTCGGTAGGCCATTTATGAAACAGTGTGAAGTGAACAAAACAACTAGCAAGTCCAAATAAAGGTTACCATAACACGGATACATATGGATACAAGGTTTTGATACAACTACGTCACAATTCCGATGCTAGTAAAACCGTGACAATTTGGTCAGTCACGGCTTGAGTGGTGGACCACATATGTTGTGTATATTCATTTACTTGGCCTGTTGGCACTGGTTAAGTGAACTAAACGATCAGGTGCTTATCTAAAATTATCCGTGCGCATCATTTCCTTTGTATCGTGCCCGATCAAATTGCCATGGTTTCCGTCATATCGAAGTTGCGACGTGATTGTATCAAAACCTTATGTTCATGTGTGTCCATGACGTGGTTCACCCTACGTAAACCTGTAACTTAGTTTGTTCTCTCCGCCCGGGGAAACACTCTTTCATATAAACTGATGGCGAACAGCGCAAAACGAGCTTGCTCGCTATACCGTTTTTCATGAGCATGTTAGATTTGTTCACATTCACATTCTCAGTGTGTCTGCTGCACGGTCAACGTTGAGTAAGATGAAGTAACGCATTTTTACGTTACAAAAAAACTTATTACTTCCCAATGTGTTTTCACAGACCATATTACAAAATGAGGATGACAATTTTAATTCTGCAACGGTTCAAAGCTGTACACGGCAGTTGAAGCAGAAGCTTTTCCTAGAGGGAGATATTCGTTCGACTGGCAAAAAATGAATCAAAGAATCAATGGAAATTGTTGTTATTATCTTGGAAGTAAACAACAGAAATTCATAATCGGGACGAGATAATAGTAACGCATAAACGTTTTCCTCATGTGTTCAGAGACAGACTCAATTTATCAACCCCAGTTGTCACGCATTAGTCAATCTGACTGTCTGCATGTGCGTTAGTGAGAGAGCAAATATGAGCATTTTCACTAGAAAGATGCATTGATCAGCCTAAACATTACCTGCCTAAAGAATAGTTTATAAACTATCTACGTTAGTGTGCACTATGAACACGACGATTTTTGATTACTAGGTTTGGTCGACTTCGATGAAAACACATTTTACTATAGCGTGATAAAGAAGTGAGATTGTTTACTAGTATACGCTTGTTTTGGGCAGCCAGTAACTTCACGCTGAGCAATGAACGGGAACGATACACGGGAATTAGTGAACAATAATCGAGGAATAAACATCCACAACAATAAATTGTCACAAAACTTATCAGGCCCCCTTCGGCGTTCCGGTTTCAGACAGTAGCATAGCCGATTGTCTCGAGCAGTTTAAAGTTTCTTGACAAAAGTTTTACACAAAACTGATTGACGATTTACATACGGTTGCCTTGTAAGTAGGGCAATGTGTAGTTTAACACCTGGATGTACTAAAATTGAACTGAAACAATACGTATCCTCTATAGAAGTCCATACAAGTATCTCCACTCAATTATCTTAACAGAGAAAGCTAGCGACTGTATGAGCGAGCATAGATTTTGTATTAAGTTAAACATTATGGATTAAATAGGATCACTGATCATTGGATAACAGTAATCGCGCATGTTGATCACTGTTTGAAAAATTAAGTACTATCATAATTGCTAAGATTGTATTGAGGGAGTTCTTACGTGACCTCCGAGAAGATATTAACAAATGATATTAAACAATGCATGGTGAACCCACTAAACAGTTTGTAAAATATTAGTGAACTGTGACGAAATTAATGTCAACTAAGCAATGAAAGTAGAGTAATTGTGATCTACAGGAAGTTACTTGTGGTTCATATTCAAGACTACTGACTACACTTCGCACATTCTCCTGTAGCTTTATGACTTTCCGTGGGGCTTTTGTTGGAAGCCTTTTTGCTAAGATAGGTCACCACTTTTTAAGAAATGTGAAACTTGTATCAGTGCTTAATTTCGCAAGCTGTCTTTGCCTGAACTAATTGGAAGATAAAGTGCTGGGAGTTAACCTAATCTGATGCTTTTCTATCAGTGGTCAACACGGTTGCCTCATGAAAGCATGGCCGGAGTTCTAGTCCCGGCAGTGGCAAGGATATGCACTACTGACGAGCTCTAATGAGAGCGAAACTCGAGTCTAGTGCTTCTTTTCGAAAGGGGCTGACTGAAACGTGAATCTGAATGCGAAGACTGCAATCAGTTATGATAAAAATACCGCACGACTCATTAGTAACAACTTATTTGTCTGTTTAATACTGTCCGTCACATATCTCTTTTGGTTTCTCATCCATAAGGACATCCAACCTGAAGTATATAATCAGGAAATTGCTAATACTCAAACAGATCTTTACGTCAGTTGTTAACGTAAGAAAATATGGTTTTTATCCTTCAACTGTAAAAAAAGTTATTTCACCTGATTTTTTTAGTAAAGTTGCAAAACTATGGTAAGTTTCATAAGGAAAGCAATTTTAAAATTAATGAAATTTCAAACTAATCGAACTCCAAACTGGAAGAAGTTTGTGCGTAAACGAAAATTTCGATCATTCTGTTGTTATGTACTTGTAAAGCAATTCGTTCCCTTTGATGAATTTGAATAAGGCAATGAGAAGACGTAAATCATGTGATGTTCTCCGGAGTAACATTTCGTACATTCTGATCACACATGGACATGTAACTAATTTTAAACATTAAGATAAGGTTCCATAGGGCGGAAGGGATTAGACAGACAGACACGGAAGATGAAAATTAAAAATACGGGGCTTGTGACTAACAGGGCAGCCGCAACGTCAACACAGATTGTGTTTTGTACACACGAGGGTGATTTTGACATCTTATAGCCAAAGATTCGGTAAACTGGAGGAGGCGTTTCCGGTGGTTTCGAAAATCGCAGAGAATACGGTCACGAACCTTGACTCTCTGTCCTGTTTTGATTAAGTTTTTGCTATTGATGACGCTGGGTGCCGTCCGTTGATCCTCTATACACGCGCCTGGCATTTCTAGTTGTGTTTTTAGTTACTTGGGAATATGCTTCTTGATCCGAGAAGCTAGTTGTCGGTTTGTCCTCCCTATAAGCTCATTCTGTAACTACATGAATATTTGTATAAACACTGGGATGTGATAATCATAGGCAGTTTGTCCGTAGCCGAGGAGACTGGTTGGCCCTGGTTCGCCGTATTATACATAGTTTCACAGCGTTATAGGATCTGGATGAGACAGTCAAGCTGGTAAGGGCAGAGTCTACATTATGTAACATTTTATTGAACGCAATACCACCGCCCTCTGCTAACTCAGACGACGTCGGACTATCTGTTTCGCACAGAAAGAAGTCTGCGCAATTATCGGCCTAGCCATAAACCTGATTGTAGCATTTATTCTTGGAACTCTTAAAAATTTATTGGTCTTTTCGCTTGTTATCATGTGCATTTTTTAAAATTTACTGAACATAATCAGTTAACCGGCCAGAATTAATCTAGATGCTACCATTTCTCGACAAATGTATCCCTTCAGTTTTGATTAAATGGACGGAGAAACTTAAAGTTTCAATATTGATTAATAACGTTTCATATGCCACGTATCAAGTCGTGC
Source organism: Paragonimus kellicotti (assembly GCA_014220965.1). Lineage (NCBI taxonomy): Eukaryota > Metazoa > Platyhelminthes > Trematoda > Plagiorchiida > Troglotrematidae > Paragonimus > Paragonimus kellicotti. The sequence goes on along the minus strand of LOND01001830.1, from coordinate 39,406 downwards.
TCAACTGTTCTTCAGCATATTCGGGAAGACGGTTTATAGAAAATAGTTTGATATGTACGGTAGTCTAGACTGGGAAATTTACGTAGTTTTGGCTCCGGTTGCGCTGAAAATTGTACAAATAATGTGTCATCCTTATGTATCGTAATCATTTCTTAATTTGGAACGTCGAGTGACGGATTGTTTCGCGCACTTCACCGTCAGAAGTAACTACTGACAGGTTTCGATTTAAGGTTACGGAAATGAGGTGTAAAATTGCGTAAAAATTTTATACATGCAAGAGAAAAGCAAAGATATATCGACCTGTATAATTTGACCTACGTAATAACATATAAACGACTCAATTTGGCTGAACAGCATCGAGAAAGCGAAAGGACTCGAGCGTCAATCTGATTTTTGTGAGACTCAGTCATTTAGGGAGGCTTTCAGCCAACTCTCCGTTTAACATAATCTAATAAAATTTACTCGAAAAGTCGTAATATTTCCGTGCGTAACTATTTGAATACATACCAGGAAAAAACTTTGAAAGGGGAAACAGTCGTTCCCCATCAAGCTCTATTCACGTTGTTAAGCACGCGTTTGACTAACAACGCGTTTGACTTTCAACAAACTGATTTGAGTCAGTTTAATCAACAAATGAACGGGTATGCTTAAACTATCTCATCATAAAGATTATGCACATTGAACGGTGGAGTTGGTATATAAAAACCCACACACAGATTGATGTGTATAGCAGTATATATTCAAATTATGGTATCAGAAGTTCAAACGGATAAACATAAGACAAAAGGAAAAGATAACGAATAGAGTCAACCAGATATGATTTCGCGAGACATAAAAAGCGAAATTTAACATACATCATCAGAACTTGCAAAATTCGGCTCATCACGGCCCTCGAAAAATAAGTACACTATTGACGGAAACTGTTGACCTTCAAACTAGAGCCAGTTGATGCGTCAAACTGAGATAGCGCCTAAGTAAGTTGTTAATCGCTGCCAAGTGTTTGCTTGAATGAATCATGAGATGTCCCGGCACAAGTTAGTCTTCGTCAAAATGGCAAGCAGACACGCTGTAAGATGCACACATTTAGTATGTTCTCGTCAATAGATTACCTAAAGCACTGTTGCAAAGGTTTATCGCACGGCTCGAGAAAAAACGAAATAACCTACATTATTGCCAGCGAAACCGGACTTATTTCCTCCTCAACGGCTTCCGCAGGCTAATGGGCTGGTTGAAATGGATAGGGGGAACCCATTGCTTCAAGTTTTTGAAAGAGGTAAATATGCCATGTATTAAACGGTGTTTTGTGAGTGACCAACAGAGGGGGGAAACAAATGACGCATCATTTCTACTATTGTAACCCTAATAAAACTTTAGTTTGTAATCACGAAATCAAATGACGGTGATAAAATCTTGCGGACGACTCATCTGGCAGAAAAAGGACATGATATCGAATGTAACGGTATACGCGGCTTAGCCGTATATAAATACGCCGAAACCAATGTTTGGGATAACTGTTTTAATAGTATGGAAAAAATGATCGCCTACAAATCAAACTATAGACGAGAACGCTGACTATATAAGGTCATTTTTTATTACAGTTTTCCTAAGGCAGCTGTTCACTTTTGCATTTAGTACCTGTCACACTTCGGAATGAAGAATAGAAAACTGTTGCCATTTTTTTGCAATCTATCTCAAGTGTTTGACCCGCTGGATTGTGTTGAACAGAGTGTGTTCACTTATGGTTGAGTCGTATGGGACGGACGTTTTGCAAGTAAGACGTTTTGGCTTATCCACCTCGGCTTCCTATATTTAGAGATAAATTAAGAATTGTAGTCCTGATATGCGGGCGCTTACGTTAAAATGTTTTCAACTGCTATATGCTCGAGCCTGCAAGGCTAATTTCTGCCGTTATCAAATTCATTCTGCAAGAATACTGCGTAATTGCTTTGACAAAAATGAAACACCGAAACCACCCAATAACCTATATTTCGCTAAGGTTATTACAGGTGCCCTAGCTATCATACGTCTTTTTCCCATTTAACCAGCGGGTCCTTCGGCTTCTTTGGGAGGTAAGTCTTACCGCAATGTTTTGCTGTAACCTGATGTGCGCACAAAGTCTGAATCAAAATTTTCGTGAGGACGTGTAATTACCAACCTCTAACGATAGGCTGTTAGGGGGCAATATCGTGGAGTCGATTGGTATATTACCTGTATCCAAGTTTACTTTTCCATCCATGCTCTTCGAATGCTCTATTCATTTCTCAATGGAGGTCGTATATTCTGTTCGATTGCTTCGACTTTGTTCATGAAGTACAACCGAAGCATAATCTGGCTATTTCATGCTAATCAAACAGTTTACCACTAGCGCTCAATACCTTCAGTTACGAAGCTGTCAATGTATAATTGTACTTCAAAACAGTTACGCACAAAACATCGGACCGCTACCTGACAAACAGATACTGTGATATAAATTCATCTTACAAACATACAGATCGCCAAGGACTATATTTGATGAAAACAAATAAATTCAAAGCGTAGGTGTTCATGATTTCATGAACAAGTGGAGTAGTCAAGTGTCAGGTAATCTTTTCAATTATTGGGACAGCGGAAGATATGACAATATTTGTTGCGTTGCCTGTGGATAGAAGCATTTCCCATAGTAGCTCACATTGTGCTTAGTGCACACTCGGTAATACTCACCATCTAGCACGCAAATGCATTTCCTGATAATTTACCAGCCGTAGTAAATGTTTTTATCACTAAGGTTAATATTGACGCATCGAATGAGTGCGTAATGATTTTGAATAAAAGTAACCTATTCGTTGTTGACTGTAACACAATTTTGTGTAATCTCGGCTACTTCCTATTCGCAGTTCTAATCAGTTTTTCAGAATATAAGCCCCGTGGAAGAGCTCAATGTAGTTTGGTTTGCGAAAACATTCACGAGCTTGTTCATCACAGAATCGCGGGAATGCTTTAATATGGTTGATTCTTTTAATTGTTTTCACCGTTGTAATATACGTTCTAAATACTATTGTATTTTCTCGAATAAAGATATTTATTTGTTTTCCGGTAGGTGTGTAATATTTTTAAATTTCTTCCCACATTCTGCAACCACATGCTTTTTTCGGGTTGATAATTGAATTGTCTGTTTCCAATTTAAAAAAGTATCTCCGTGATTCTAAAAATCTGGAAGAACGTGTTAAATTGAACGTCCTTCGATTTTCCGATGATCATAAAAGATTTTCTGTTCAAACTGGGGAGCTGGAAGTTCACACAGTTATCTGGTTAAATCGGCACATTAATTGAAGCGACCTTTTCGGAATGTTGTGCGCAGATACGATACACAGTCCTAACGGGTGAATGCAGTCAAAAGCTAAATCATTTGTTGCAAGTTCAAACAAACTGAATCCCGTGCGAACCGAACTTTCTAGAATGATTGCGCAGGTCGGGTACGTAAAATAATCCCTTTGAGGACAATACAACTTGTGAATGTGCTAAATTAAGTGGATAGGGCTCCACTTGGTTGTAGGATGAGATCTGGTTTTTTTAATCAGGAGATCATGTTTCACTTCCAGTCTGAGGCTAGGTCTGCAAACCGATTCAACTACACTAGGCTAGTGAATAATTAACTTGTATTTGTTGAATTAAGAATTTCGAAAATAAAAGTTTCTTTCCAGTAATTGTTTTTACTAAGTGCTGTAGCATTCAAAGAAGTTACGTAAGATGGCCGTTGGATATTGCACGGTTTTCTTCACTTTGCTTACACATATCAGGCGCGAGCGTTGAAATACCTCAAACAGAAAGAATGAGGAAGTCGGTTATTGTCGGCTTACCCGTTCGGACCTGACAAAAAAGAGCACAACTCTTCTTGCTGGGTTATGTACAATTTGAAGTAAAACCACTGGTTTCCTGTGGCTGACTGTCCGAGTTTTGCTTCTGAAAGACTATATATCCCTTAAGGATTTGATTTTCACGAAAGCTGCTACGCGTGGCGTATTCTTCGAACTGGACACCCCATCCTGATTTCCGTGACCATTTGAACAAAATATGGAATGACACGGAACAATACGAATAACGCTTATGATAACAGTTAATTTTTCCCTTTAAAAGGTGCCAAACTCTTGCACTTTTCAGTCCCAGAAATGACATTCCTAAACCTCAGTTAGTTTTGGACAAACAAAACTCATAGTATGTGATCGTGGGTTACTTCAGGAAGATCGATGAACATCTGCATTTGACCATACGTTGCATCGTCATCAGTATGCTTTGTGAAAATGTTCGTCTAAGCGATTAGCCGTTCTTTCTTTAGCTTCCACATTTCGGTTTTTCCGTCTAACCCCTCGTGTCCAAAATGTGATTGGTATCTCAGTATTACACATCGTGACTGCTAGCACTAATTCTACTTACAGGGTCGTTGTACTGAGATCACAAGAACTGTACAGATTCAAGACAAACCTCCGCTGATTGAATAAACCGTACTGAAAAAATTTCGTGTAATCCACTAACATTAAAAAGCAAACGGCATTAGTGAAAGCAGATGGCTTCATACAATTTGACAGACTGAACATCCAGTCTGTGAAAACGTAGAGGTAATAGCTGCTCTTTTAACATGTCAGTTTCAAGCTAGCCATCGTATCCTAACTGCTACTCCTTACGGCAATGTACCAGCCCATAGTTATAAACAGGCAGTGGGTACCAAATATGTAGATGAACTGAAGACGATGGCTCATAAAGGAGTTTTACGGAAACAAGATGGCGATTTCCGATGTTTTCAAATCAAACTGTGGGGATCCCTATAAATCACATCAAAATCCAAAGACATGTCTCAAGACATGACTTCAAGTTATGCTGTTATTTTAGAGCCCTTGGTGAATTCAATATTACGTTCTGTTAAATAATAATGTAAATAGCAGTAACAAGGTTAACTTACTTCATTTTAAGCTAGGAGCAAATGAAAAATTTTGATCTCACATGAAAGACTCCTTATGAATCAGCTGATATTGATCTGAGGAGGTTTTGTCGCCGGGAACGTTTCAACAATACACCCCTTAATATCAACCTGAGCTTTTAATACTATAATTTTTGTGTAGCCCTCATTCCTGGCTACACGAAATGTTTCGTAGTAGATTTACACGTATTTCGATGAAGAATCGAAGTTTGTACTTTTTCTGGTTTGAAGATTATACATTGCCTAGATATTTTTAGCACTAATTAGTGTGTTGGATTTCGTACATCCCGCTGTCCAACGGGAAACAGTGCAGGAATTCTAATGATGATCTGGCTGGTGTTGAGTAGATGAACTACATCCTTTCAAAGATGGTGAATTTCGAGTCTGCCGTTAAACCAATGCAGGTTTACTGAATAATGACAACAACACTTTTACTGAGTTGACAGACTAATGTCTGAGTTATCGTAAGTCTAAGGTCTCCACATGCATAAAAAAGACCTAAGAAATACCATCGATGGCTGATTCCAGATGCGTATGCACAGTTTGCATCCCGAAAACCGAAGACACCAGTCCCTAATAAATTTCCCATTACGAAGCTTTGAACGAATAGGCAGGAATCTTAGTTGAAAACAAACGCCTGTCTTATAGGAGTTGACAAATAAAATATTTTATCACTGGTTTCTCAATAAACCAGCGTTTATCGGAACCCTGCATAAATAGGCTATCATGAGAAGAAGCGAATTAATGACGAACTCTTATTTAACAGTGTCGTCGGCACTAGGTTAGTTGACAACAAACGTTCACTTGTCATAAAGGGTAAGTTGTCGTCAAAGGCAAACCTTCACATACCAGTTAAAATATACAATACCCTTTGCATTATAGATAAACAAACAATTACTTTGCACTCCCTACTTGAGTTACTACTGACAATGTTATTGCATATGTTTACTTAGTTTCTCCAGGGCTGCTCGATGCTGGTGTGGCCGACTAAGTATTACTCTTCATGATTTATACACAACTGCTCACTGACGACAATCAGGGCACCCCAAAACACTACGAAACTTTGCTCATACTTAACTTGATGGAAACGCCCGAAGCATAAGCAAAAGTCCTCCAGCGTTAAATGTCACTGGATACCTACAAAATGCATTACCACAGCCAATTGAATGCGGATGCTCTTCTGTATCTGCCTGTAACTCAATAGCCCCATAGATTCTCCGCTTTAATTTCGCCCCGTGGAATGGTACACATCAGTTCGCTTTTCATCACACACCAATCGTTTCCTTATGCTCTATAATTATTTCTACGTAAGCGTCAAGAAAATCCGTTTTCTGATCCGAAAAAATTATGGAGCATATCAACACATGATTTCCGCCTCATTGGTCTTATACTGAATCAGAACATTAAAACTGAGAGTTCTAGACAGTCATATTTGTCCAGTTAGATGTTTAATTAGGCCGGCTTATTTTTTCAGGAAGGTTGCTGACGCCAGAGAGTACGTCAAAAAATTGATTCGCAGTCATTACCAGTATTTCTACATGCTATATGAGGTGGCTGCATTCACAGTTACAGGAAGTGTGTATACCTGCAAATATATTTGATTTTCCCAATCATTATCTGTAATACAGTGTGGAATTCTGCATACGGAGTGGAAAAGCACAACTCGTGACTTAGAAATTATTATGGTGATTGTGTTTAGTAGTGTTAAGCATGGTTATATAAATCAAGAAATAATTTGACAGGAACCATTAAAGAATTGCAAATATCCAAATTTGAATAAAGTTTTAGTTGTGACCGTTCGTCTGTGTCTAGAGTGATCAGAATAGCGCAGTGGTCAAAAGTATTCCCTCGCAAATATGTTAAGGTGGTCAGGGATTGACCTCACAGACGAATAAACATGCAGTCTAGTGCTGCTGTTCGAACAAAGCGAAGAGAATGAGCTTTCTGAAGTCGGATTATACGTGGATGCATTGAGAGGAATCAATATTCCTCAGTCAAAACTCATTTAGGAAAACCGCCGGACCGTTGTATAAACGGATAGTAACGTTTCTTCTATGTATCCTGTTTATAATCTAGACGAAGTGGAATTTATTGCGAAGTTTAGATGGCGTGGAGTAGTAAATTGACCATAATTAGACCACCAACTTCAAGATTATATTTTACATGTTGTATATAATCAATTTATACTGTTCCACAGTTAGTAATGAGTAGCCCTTTGCATGGATAACGTGACTTGAACGCAAGTGACATGTGATTACGACATTGGCATTCATCTTGATTTTCAACAGACCCTTTTGAAAAAAAGAAACCGACATGAGTCTTACAGGTGATCGAGCTCACCGATCAAATTTATCTTACACTAACATTCAAGTTAATTAAGATTCATGGGCTTATGGAGCAGACTTGTGGCCATCACGCATTTCATCTCAAACTGAACACGACTGTTCGGTTGAGACAAAATTTCATATTTCTCATACCCGAACAGGCTCTGGATGGTTGGTTCAGCAATAACACTCAAATAGTTGTTTTTACCAAGTGATAAAAACGACGGGTTCGGACAATCGGATGGTCACACTTTCAAAATTCCTGTAGCTCTCAACTTCTGGACAGATTGTGTTACTGCAATGACAGGCTTTATTGCATATTTTCACAATACTTACTTCGCTTGTGTTCTACGGACTTCCATCGTTCATTATTGTTAATGCGATCAAACATTTAAGTGTGGCCCAACGTAGCAGCGTTCAAAACCTCTGAGAATTTCGTCAGAAAGTAAGTTTC